>CM038793.1:4511018-4586536 GCA_021764765.1 Vicia sativa
GAAGAATACAAATTAAGATAATCTGAATAAATTAAATATAAATCTAAAAATGATGAAATTTAAAGTGAATATAAGTCTTAGAAAACTGACAAAATTTTTAGTGAATATAAGTCTAAGAAACTGATGAAATTTGGAGTGAATATAAGTCTGTAAAATATGGTGAAAATTGAAGTGAACATGTATCTTAAGATAATCAAATTTGAGGTGAATATAAATCTTAAGAAAATCAATGAAATTTGAAGGAAATATAAACCTTAAAGAAACTGTTGAAATTTGAAGTGAATATAAGTCTTAGAAAATCTATAAAATTTGAAGTGAACATAAGCCTTTAGAAAATATGGTGAAATTGAAGTGAACATAAATCTTAAGATAACTGATAAATTTGACTAAATATAAATCTTAAAAAATATGATGAAATTAAAGTGAATATAAGTCTTAGAAAATCGATAAATTTTTAGTGAATATAAGTCTTAAGAAAATCATGAAATTGGAGTGAATATAAGTTCGTAAAATATGGTGAAATTGAAGTGAACATGTATCTTAAGATAATCAATGAAATTTGAGGTGAATATAAATCTTAAGAAAACTGAATGAAATTTGAAGGAAATATAAACCTTAAAGAAATCATGAAATTTGAAGTGAATATAAGTCTTTAGAAAATCTATAAAATTTGAAGTGAACATAAGCCTTTAGAAAATATGGTGAAAATTGAAGTGAATATAAATCTTAAGATAATCGATTAAATTTGACTAAATATAAATCTTAAAAATATGATGAAATTTAAAGTGAATATAAGTCTTTAGAAAATCGATAAAATTTTAGTGAATATAAGTCTTCGAAAACTGATGAAATTTGAGTGAATATAAGTCTTTAAAATATGAAAATTGAAGTAACATGTATCTTAAGATAATCAATGAAATTTGAGGTGAATATAAATCTTAAGAAAATCATGAAATTTGAAGGAAATATAAACCTTAAAGAAATCTGAAATTTGAAGTGAATATAAGTCTTAGAAAATCTATAAAAATTTGAAGTGAACATAAGCCTTTAGAAAATATGGTGAAATTGAAGTGAACATAAATCTTAAGATAACTGATTAAATTTGACTAAATATAAATCTTAAAAAATATGATGAAATTTAAAGTGAATATAAGTCTTAGAAAATCGATAAATTTTTAGTGAATATAAGTCTTAAGAAAAACTATGAAATTTGGATGAATATAAGTCTTCAAATATGGTGAAAATTGAAGTGAACATGTATCTTAAGATAACTCTGAAATTTGAGGTGAATATAAATCTTAAGAAAATCATGAAATTTGAAGGAAATATAAACCTTAAAGAAATCTTGAAATTTGAAGTGAATATAAGTCTTAGAAAATCTATAAAATTTGAAGTGAATATAAGCCTTAGAAAATATGGTGAAATTGAAGTGAAATAAATCTTAAGATAATGATTAAATTTGACTAAATATAAATCTAAAAAAATATGATGAAATTTAAAGTGATATAAGTCTTTAGAAAATCGATAAAATTTTTAGTGAATAAGTCTTCGTAAAATCAAGGAAATTGGAGTGAATATAAGTTCGTAAAATATGGTGAAATTGAAGTGAACATGTATCTTAAGATAATCAAGGAAATTTGAGGTGAATATAAATCTTAAGAAAACAATGAAATTTGAAGGAAATATAAACCTTAAAGAAATCTGCTGAAATTTGAAGTGAATATAAGTCTTTAGAAAATCTATAAAATTTGAAGTGAAATAAGCCTTTAGAAAAATATGGTGAAAATTGAAGTGAATATAAATCTTAAGATAACTGATTAAATTTGACGAAATATAAATCTTAAAAATATGATGAAATTTAAAGTGAATATAAGTCTCTAAAAAACTCGATAAAAATTTTTAAGTGAATATAAGTCATCAGAAAAATATGATGAAATTTGAAGTGAATATAAGTCATCAAAAAATCTGATGAAATTTTAAGTGAATATAAGTCTTCAGAAAATCTAGTGAAAATTAAATTGAACATAAATCTTAAGAAAATCTGATGAAATTTGAACTGAATATAAGTCTTCAGAAAATCTGGTGATATTTGAAGTGAATATCAGTCTTCAGAAAATCTGATAAAGTTTTTAGTGAATATAAGTCTTAAGAAAATCTGATGAAATTGGAGTGAATATAAGTCTTCAGGAAATATGGTGAAAATTGAAGTGAATATGTATCTTAAGATAACTGATGAAATTTGAGGTGAATATAATCTTAAGAAAAATGATGAAATTTGAAATATAAACCTTAAAGAAATGTTGAAATTTGAAGTGAATATAAGTCTTTAGAAAATCTATTAAAATTTGAAGTGAACATAAGTCTTTAGAAAATCTGGTGAAAATTGAAGTGAACATAAATCTTAAGATAATGATTAAATTTGACAAATATAAATCTTAAAAAAATATGATGAAATTTAAAGTGAATATAAGTCTTAGAAAACTGATAAAATTTTAGTGAATATAAGTCTTAAGAAAACTGATGAAATTTGGAGTGAATATAAGTCTTCGTAAAATATGGTGAAAATTGAAGTGAACATGTATCTTAAGATAATCATGAAATTTGAGGTGAATATAAATCTTAAGAAAATCATGAAATTTGAAGGAAATATAAACCTTAAAGAACTGTTGAAATTTGAAGTGAATATAAGTCTTAGAAAATCTATAAAATTTGAAGTGAACATAAGCCTTTAGAAAATATGGTGAAAATTGAAGTGAACATAAATCTTAAGATAATCTGATTAAATTTGATGAAATATAAATCTTAAAAATATGATGAAATTTAAAGTGAATATAAGTCTTTAGAAAACTGATAAATTTTTAGTGAATATAAGTCTTAAGAAAATCGATGAAATTTGGAGAATATAAGTCTTCGTAAAATATGGTGAAAATTGAAGTGAACATGTATCTTAAGATAATCATGAAATTTGAGGTGAATATAAATCTTAAGAAAATCATGAAATTTGAAGGAAATATAAACCTTAAAGAAATCGCTGAAATTTGAAGTGAATATAAGTCTTAGAAAATCTATAAAATTTGAAGTGAACATAAGCCTTTAAAAATATGGTGAAATTGAAGTGAACATAAATCTTAAGATAATCTGATTAAATTTGACCAAATATAAATCTTAAAAAAATATGATGAAATTTAAAGTGAATATAAGTCTTAGAAAATCGATAAATTTTTAGTGAATATAAGTCTTAAGAAAATGATGAAATTTGGAGTGAATATAAGTCTTCGAAAATATGGTGAAAATTGAAGTGAACATGTATCTTAAGATAATCAAATTTGAGGTGAATATAAATCTTAAGAAAATCATGAAATTTGAAGGAAATATAAACCTTAAAGAAATCATGAAATTTGAAGTGAATATAAGTCTTTAGAAAATCTATAAAATTTGAAGTGAACATAAGCCCTTAGAAAATATGGTGAAAATTGAAGTGAACATAAATCTTAAGATAATCGATTAAATTTGACAAATATAAATCTAAAAAATATGATGAAATTTAAAGTGAATATAAGTCTTTAGAAAATCATAAATTTTTAGTGAATATAAGTCTTAAGAAAATCAATGAAATTTGGAGTGAATATAAGTCTTCGTAAAATATGGTGAAAATTGAAGTGAACATGTATCTTAAGATAATCATGAAATTTGAGGTGAATATAAATCTTAAGAAAATCATGAAATTTGAAGGAAATATAAACCTTAAAGAAACTGTTGAAATTTGAAGTGAATATAAGTCTTAGAAAATCTATAAAATTTGAAGTGAACATAAGCCTTTAGAAAATATGGTGAAAATTGAAGTGAACATAAATCTTAAGATAATCTGATTAAATTTGACTAAATATAAATCTTAAAAATATGATGAAATTTAAAGTGAATATAAGTCTTTAGAAAACTGATAAATTTTTAGTGAATATAAGTCTTAAGAAAACTCATGAAATTTGGAGTGAATATAAGTCTCGTAAAATATGGTGAAAATTGAAGTGAACATGTATCTTAAGATAACTCAATGAAATTTGAGGTGAATATAAATCTTAAGAAAATCAATGAAATTTGAAGGAAATATAAACCTTAAAGAAATCGTTGAAATTTGAAGTGAATATAAGTCTTTAGAAAATCTATATAAAATTTGAAGTGAATAAGCCTTTAGAAAATATGGTGAAAATTGAAGTGAACATAAATCTTAAGATAACTGATTAAATTTGACGGAAATATAAATCTAAAAAATATGATGAAATTTAAAGTGAATATAAGTCTTAGAAAATGATAAATTTTTAGTGAATATAAGTCTAAGAAAATCATGAAATTTGGAGTGAATATAAGTCTTCGTAAAATATGGTGAAAATTGAAGTGAACATGTATCTTAAGATAATCAAATTTGAGGTGAATATAAATCTTAAGAAAATCGATGAAATTTGAAGGAAATATAAACCTTAAAGAAATCTTGAAATTTGAAGTGAATATAAGTCTTAGAAAATCTATAAAATTTGAAGTGAACATAAGCCTTTAGAAAATATGGTGAAATTGAAGTGAACATAAATCTTAAGATAATCATTAAATTTGACTAAATATAAATCTTAAAAATATGATGAAATTTGTGAATATAAGTCTTAGAAAACTGAAAAATTTTAGTGAATATAAGTCTTAAGAAAACTGATGAAATTTGGAGTGAATATAAGTCTCAAAAATATGGTGAAAATTGAAGTGAACATGTATCTTAAGATAATCATGAAATTTGAGGTGAATATAAATCTTAAGAAAATCGATGAAATTTGAAGGAAATATAAACCTTAAAGAAATCTGAAATTTGAAGTGAATATAAGTCTTTAGAAAATCTATAAAATTTGAAGTGAATATAAGCCTTTAGAATAATAGGAAAATTGAAGTGAATAAATCTTAAGATAATCTGATTAAATTTGACTAAATATAAATCTTAAAAATATGATGAAATTTAAAGTGAATATAAGTCTTAGAAAAACTGATAAATTTTTGTGAATATAAGTCTTAAGAAAATCATGAAATTTGGAGTGAATATAAGTCTTCGTAAAATATGGTGAAATTGAAGTGAACATGTATCTTAAGATAATCATGAAATTTGAGGTGAATATAAATCTTAAGAAAATCATGAAATTTGAAGGAAATATAAACCTTAAAGAAATCATTGAAATTTGAAGTGAATATAAGTCTTTAGAAAATCTATAAAAATTGAAGTGAACATAAGCCTTAGAAAATATGGTGAAATTGAAGTGAACATAAATCTTAAGATAATCTGATTAAATTTGACGGAAATATAAATCTTAAAAATATGATGAAATTTAAAGTGAATATAAGTCTTAGAAAATGATAAATTTTTAGTGAATATAAGTCTTCGAAAATCATGAAATTGGAGTGAATATAAGTCTCTAAAATATGGTGAAAATTGAAGTGAACATGTATCTTAAGATAATCATGAAATTTGAGGTGAATATAAATCTTAAGAAAATCATGAAATTTGAAGGAAATAAACCTTAAAGAAATCTTGAAATTTGAAGTGAATATAAGTCTTTAGAAAATCTATAAAAATTGAAGTGAACATGTAAGCCTTTAGAAAATATGGTGAAAATTGAAGTGAACATAAATCTTAAGATAATGATTAAATTTGACGAATATAAATCTTAAAAAATATGATGAAATTTAAAGTGAATATAAGTCTTAGAAAAACTGATAAATTTTTAGTGAATATAAGTCTTCGAAAATCATGAAATTGGAGTGAATATAAGTCTTCGTAAAATATGGTGAAAATTGAAGGAACATGTATCTTAAGATAATCAATGAAATTTGAGGTGAATATAAATCTTAAGAAAACTCATGAAATTTGAAGGAAATATAAACCTTAAAGAAATCTGAAATTTGAAGTGAATATAAGTCTTTAGAAAATCTATAAAAATTTGAAGTGAATATAAGCCTTTAGAAAATATGGTGAAAATTGAAGTGAACATAAATCTTAAGAGATAATGATTAAATTTGACTAAATATAAATCTTAAAAATATGATGAAATTTAAAGTGAATATAAGTCTTAGAAAACTGATAAATTTTTAGTGAATATAAGTCTTAAGAAAACTGATGAAATTGGAGTGAATATAAGTCTTCGTAAAATATGGTGAAAATTGAAGTGAACATGTATCTTAAGATAATCAATGAAATTTGAGGTGAATATAAATCTTAAGAAAACTGATGAAATTTGAAGGAAATATAAACCTTAAAGAAATCTTGAAATTTGAAGTGAATATAAGTCTTAGAAAATCTATAAAAATTGAAGTGAACATAAGCCTTTAGAAAATATGGTGAAAATTGAAGTGAACATAAATCTTAAGATAACTGATTAAATTTACTAAATATAAATCTTAAAAAATATGATGAAATTTAAAGTGAATATAAGTCTTTAGAAAACTGATAAAATTTTTAGTGAATATAAGTCTTAAGAAAACTGATGAAATTTGAGTGAATATAAGTCTTTAAAATATGGTGAAAATTGAAGTGAACATGTATCTTAAGATAATCAATGAAATTTGAGGTGAATATAAATCTTAAGAAAATCATGAAATTTGAAGGAAATATAAACCTTAAAGAAACTGCTGAAATTTGAAGTGAATATAAGTCTTAGAAAATCTATAAAATTTGGTGAACATAAGCCTTAGAAAATATGGGAAAATTGAAGAATATAAATCTTAAGATATCTGATTAAATTTGACTAAATATAAATCTTAAAAAATATGATGAAATTTAAAGTGAATATAAGTCTTAGAAAATCTGATAAAATTTTTAGTGAATATAAGTCTTCGAAAATCAATGAAATTTGGAGTGAATATAAGTCTTCGTAAAATATGGTGAAATTGAAGTGAACATGTATCTTAAGATAATCATGAAATTTGAGGTGAATATAAATCTAAGAAAACTGATGAAATTTGAAGGAAATATAAACCTTAAAGAAATCTGTTGAAATTTGAAGTGAATATAAGTCTTTAGAAAATCTATAAAAATTTGAAGTGAACATAAGCCTTTAGAAAATATGGTGAAAATTGAAGTGAACATAAATCTTAAGATAACTGATTAAATTTGACTAAATATAAATCTTAAAAAAAAATATGATGAAATTTAAAGTGAATATAAGTCTTCGAAACCGATAAAATTTTAGTGAATATAAGTCTCGTAAATATGATGAAATTTGAAGTGAATATAAGTCATCAAAAAATCTGATGAAATTTTAAGTGAATATAAGTCTTCAGAAAATCTAGTGAAAATTAAATTGAACATAAATCTTAAGAAAATCTGATGAAATTTGAACTGAATATAAGTCTTCAAAAAATATGTGAAATTTGAAGTGAATATAAGTCTTCGTAAAAATGATAAAATTTTAGTGAATATAAGTCTAAGAAAATCATGAAATTTGGAGTGAATATAAGTCTCTAAAATATGGTGAAAATTGAAGTGAACATGTATCTTAAGATAATTGAAATTTGAGGTGAATATAAATCTTAAGAAAATCAATGAAATTTGAAGGAAATATAAACCTTAAAGAAATCTGAAATTTGAAGTGAATATAAGTCTTAGAAAATCTATAAAAATTGAAGTGAACATAAGCCTTAGAAAATATGGTGAAAATTGAAGTGAACATAAATCTTAAGATAACTGATTAAATTTGACTAAATATAAATCTTAAAAAAATATGATGAAATTTAAAGTGAATATAAGTCTTTAAAACTGATAAATTTTTAGTGAATATAAGTCTAAGAAAATCGATGAAATTTGGAGTGAATATAAGTCTTCTAAAATATGGTGAAAATTGAAGTGAACATGTATCTTAAGATAATCAATGAAATTTGAGGTGAATATAAATCTTAAGAAACTGATGAAATTTGAAGGAAATATAAACCTTAAAGAAATCGCTGAAATTTGAAGTGAATATAAGTCTTTAGAAAATCTATAAAATTTGAAGTGAACATAAGCCTTTAGAAAATATGGTGAAAATTGAAGTGAACATAAATCTTAAGATAATCATTAAATTTGACTAAATATAAATCTTAAAAAATATGATGAAATTTAAAGTGAATATAAGTCTTAGAAAACTGATAAATTTTTAGTGAATATAAGTCTTAAAAATCATGAAATTTGGAGTGAATATAAGTCTTCAAAATATGGTGAAAATTGAAGTGAACATGTATCTTAAGATAACTGATGAAATTTGAGGTGAATATAAATCTAAGAAAATCATGAAATTTGAAGGAAATATAAACCTTAAAGAAACTGTTGAAATTTGAAGTGAATATAAGTCTTTAGAAAATCTATAAAATTTGAAGTGAACATAAGCCTTAGAAAATATGGTGAAAATTGAAGTGAACATAAATCTTAAGATAACTGATTAAATTTGACGAAATATAAATCTTAAAAAAATATGATGAAATTTAAAGTGAATATAAGTCTTTAGAAAATCTGATAAAATTTTAGTGAATATAAGTCTTCGAAAAATCATGAAATTGGAGTGAATATAAGTTCTAAAATATGGTGAAAATTGAAGTGAACATGTATCTTAAGATAATCATGAAATTTGAGGTGAATATAAATCTTAAGAAAATCAATGAAATTTGAAGGAAATATAAACCTTAAAGAAATCATGAAATTTGGTGAATATAAGTCTTAGAAAATCTATAAAATTTGAAGTGAACATAAGCCTTTAGAAAATATGGTGAAAATTGAAGTGAACATAAATCTTAAGATAACTGATTAAATTTGACTGAAATATAAATCTTAAAAAATATGATGAAATTAAAGTGAATATAAGTCTTTAGAAAATGATAAATTTTTAGTGAATATAAGTCTCCAAGAAAATCATGAAATTTGGAGTGAATATAAGTCTTCGTAAAATATGGTGAAAATTGAAGTGAACATGTATCTTAAGATAATCCATGAAATTTGAGGTGAATATAAATCTAAGAAAATCATGAAATTTGAAATATAAACCTTAAAGAAATCATGAAATTTGAAGTGAATATAAGTCTTTAGAAAATCTATAAAAATTTGAAGTGAACATAAGCCTTTAGAAAATATGGTGAAATTGAAGTGAACATAATCTTAAGATAACTGATTAAATTTGACTAAATATAAATCTTAAAAATATGATGAAATTTAAAGTGAATATAAGTCTTAGAAAATCCATAAAATTTTAGTGAATATAAGTCTTCGAAAATCTGATGAAATTGAGTGAATATAAGTCTCGTAAAATATGGTGAAAATTGAAGTGAACATGTATCTTAAGATAATTGAAATTTGAGGTGAATATAAATCTTAAGAAAATCAATGAAATTTGAAGGAAATATAAACCTTAAAGAAACTGCTGAAATTTGAAGTGAATATAAGTCTTTAGAAAATCTATAAAATTTGAAGTGAACAAGCCTTTAGAAAATAGTGAAAATTGAAGTGAACATAAATCTTAAGATAACTGATTAAATTTGACTAAATATAAATCTTAAAAAATATGATGAAATTTAAAGTGAATATAAGTCTTTAGAAAATGATAAAATTTTAGTGAATATAAGTCTTAAGAAAATCATGAAATTTGGAGTGAATATAAGTCTCGTAAAATATGGTGAAATTGAAGTGAACATGTATCTTAAGATAATCGATGAAATTTGAGGTGAATATAAATCTAAGAAAATGATGAAATTTGAAGGAAATATAAACCTTAAAGAAATCGCTGAAATTTGAAGTGAATATAAGTCTTAGAAAATCTATAAAATTTGAAGTGAACATAAGCCTTAGAAAATATGGTGAAAATTGAAGTGAATATAAATCTTAAGATAATCTGATTAAATTTGACTAAATATAAATCTTAAAAAATATGATGAAATTTAAAGTGAATATAAGTCTTCTAAAACTGATAAAATTTTAGTGAATATAAGTCTTCGTAAAACTCATGAAATTTGGAGTGAATATAAGTCTTCGTAAAATATGGTGAAAATTGAAGAACATGTATCTTAAGATAATCAATGAAATTTGAGGTGAATATAAATCTAAAAAACTGATGAAATTTGAAGGAAATATAAACCTTAAAGAAATCATGAAATTTGAAATATAAGTCTTTGAAAATCTATAAAAATTTGAAGTGAACATAAGCCTTTAGAAAATATGGTGAAATTGAAGTGAACATAAATCTTAAGATAATCGATTAAATTTGACTAAATATAAATCTTAAAAATATGATGAAATTTAAAGTGAATATAAGTCTTCTAAAAACTGATAAAATTTTAGTGAATATAAGTCAATGTAAAATATGATGAAATTTGGAGTGAATATAAGTCTTCAAAAATGGAAGGAAATTTTGAAGTGAATATAATCTTAGAAAATCTAGTGAAAATTGAAGTGAATATAAATCTTAAGAAAATCAATGAAATTTGAAGGAATATAAGTCTCTAAAACTGTGATATTAAGTGAATATGTCGTAAAATATAAAGTTTTTAGTGAATATAAGTCTAAGAAAATCATGAAATTGGAGTGAATATGTCTTCGTAAAATATGGTGAAAATTGAAGTGAACATGTATCTTAAGATAATCAATGAAATTTGAGGTGAATATAAATCTTAAGAAAATCGATGAAATTTGAAGGAAATATAAACCTTAAAGAAATTGAAATTTGAAGTGAATATAAGTCTTTAGAAAATCTATAAAATTTGAAGTGAATATAAGCCTTAAAAATATGGTGAAATTGAAGTGAACATAAATCTTAAGATAACTGATTAAATTTGACTGAAATATAAATCAAAAAAATATGATGAAATTTAAAGGAATAAGTCTTTAAATCCGATAAATTTTTAGTGAATAGAACTCTTCGTAAAATATGATGAAATTGAAGTGAATATAAGTCTTCAAAAATCTATGAAATTTGAAGAATATAAGTCTTCTTAAAAATCTGGTGAAAATTGAAGTGAACATAAATCTTAAGAAAATGATTAAATTTGAATAAATATAAATCTAAAAAATATGATGAAATTTGAAGTGAATATAACCGTAAAACTATAAATTTTAGTGAATATAAGTCTTAAGAAAATCCATGAAATTTGGAGTGAATATAATCGTAAAATATGGTGAAAATTGTGAACATGTATCTTAAGATAATCATGAAATTTGAGGTGAATATAAATCTTAAGAAAATCAATGAAATTTGAAGGAAATATAAACCTTAAAGAAACTGTTGAAATTTGAAGTGAATATAAGTCTTTAGAAAATCTATAAAAATTTGAAGTGAACATAAGCCTTAGAAAATATGGAAAATTGAAGGAACATAAATCTTAAGATAACTGATTAAATTTGACTAAATATAAATCTTTAAAAATATGATGAAATTTAAAGTGAATATAAGTCTTAGAAACTCGATAAAATTTTTAGTGAATATAAGTCTTTAGAAAACTGATGAAATTGGAGTGAATATAAGTCTTCTAAAATATGGTGAAAATTGAAGTGAACATGTATCTTAAGATAATCCGATGAAATTTGAGGTGAATATAAATCTTAAGAAACTCATGAAATTTGAAGGAAATATAAACCTTAAAGAAATCATGAAATTTGAAGTGAATATAAGTCTTAGAAAATCTATAAAATTTGAAGTGAACATAAGCCTTAGAAAATATGGTGAAAATTGAAGTGAACATAAATCTTAAGATAATGATTAAATTTGACGAAATATAAATCTAAAAAAATATGATGAAATTTAAAGTGAATATAAGTCTTTAGAAACTCGATAAAATTTTTAGTGAATATAAGTTCGAAAATCATGAAATTTGGAGTGAATATAAGTCTTCAAAAAATTGGTGAAAATTGAAGAACATGTATCTTAAGATAATCAATGAAATTTGAGGTGAATATAAATCTTAAGAAAATCGATGAAATTTGAAGGAAATATAAACCTTAAAGAAATCAATGAAATTTGAAGTGAATATAAGTCTTTAGAAAATCTATAAAATTTGAAGTGAACATAAGCCTTAAAAATATGGTGAAAATTGAAGTGAATATAAATCTTAAGATATCTGATTAAATTTGACGAAATATAAATCTTAAAAAATATGATGAAATTTAAAGTGAATATAAGTCTCTAAAACTGATAAATTTTTAGTGAATATAAGTCTTCGTAAACTGAAGAAATTTGGAGTGAATATAAGTCTTCGTAAAATATGGTGAAAATTGAAGTGAACATGTATCTTAAGATAATCTGATGAAATTTGAGGTGAATATAAATCTTAAGAAAATCGAGAAATTTGAAGGAAATATAAACCTTAAAGAAATCTATTGAAATTTGAAGTGAATATAAGTCTTTAGAAAATCTATAAAATTTGAAGTGAACATAAGCCTTTAGAAAATATGGTGAAAATTGAAGTGAACATAAATCTTAAGATAACTGATTAAATTTGACTGAAATATAAATCTTAAAAATATGATGAAATTTAAAGTGAATATAAGTCTTTAAAATCGATAAAATTTTAGTGAATATAAGTCTTAGAAAATATGATGAAATTGAGTGAATATAAGTCTCAAAAAAGTGAAATTTGAAGTGAATATAAGTCTTCGAAAATCTAGTGAAAATTGAATGAATATAAATCTTAAGAAAACTGATGAAATTTGAAGGTAATATAACTTCAGAAAATCAGATATTTGAAATGAATATCAATAAAAACTGAAATTTTAGTGAATATAAGTCTTAAGAAAATCTATAAAATTTGAAGTGAATATAAGTCTTTAAAAATATGGTGAAAATTGAAGTGAACATAAATCTTAAGATAATCGATTAAATTTGACTAAATATAAATTAAAAAATATGATGAAATTTAAAGTGAATATAAGTCTTTAAAACTGATAAAATTTTTAGTGAATATAAGTCTCGTAAAAATCGATGAAATTTGAGTGAATATAAGTCTCGTAAAATATGGTGAAAATGAAGTAACATGTATCTTAAGATAACTGATGAAATTTGAGGTGAATATAAATCTTAAGAAAATGATGAAATTTGAAGGAAATATAAACCTTAAAGAAATCATGAAATTTGAAGTGAATATAAGTCTTAGAAAATCTATTAAAATTTGAAGTGAACATAAGCCTTAAGAAATATGGTGAAAATTGAAGTGAACATAAATCTTAAGATAACTGATTAAATTTGACTAAATATAAATCTTAAAAAATATGATGAAATTTAAAGTGAATATAAGTCTTCGTAAAATGATAAAATTTTAGTGAATATAAGTCTTCGTAAAATCATGAAATTTGAGTGAATATAAGTCTTCGTAAAATATGGTGAAAATTGAAGTGAACATGTATCTTAAGATAACTGATGAAATTTGAGGTGAATATAAATCTTAAGAAAATCATGAAATTTGAAGGAAATATAAACCTTAAAGAAACTGCTGAAATTTGAAGTGAATATAAGTCTTTAGAAAATCTATAAAAATTTGAAGTGAACATAAGCCTTAAAATATGGTGAAAATTGAAGTGAATATAAATCTTAAGATAACTGATTAAATTTGACTGAAATATAAATCTTAAAAAATATGATGAAATTTAAAGTGAATATAAGTCTCGTAAAAATCATAAATTTTAAGTGAATATAAGTCTAAGAAAATATGATGAATTTGAAATATAAGTCTTCGAAAATATGGTGAAATTTGGAGGAATATAAGTCTTCAAAAATATGGTGAAAATTGAAGTGAACATGTATCTTAAGATAACTGATGAAATTTGAAGTGAATATAAATCTTAAGAAAATCATGAAATTTGAAGGAAATAAACCTTAAAGAAATAGGTGAAATTGAAGTGAATATGTCTTAGAAAATCTATTAAAATTTGAAGGAATATAAATCTTTAGAAATATGGTGAAATTGAAGTGAATATAAATCTCAGATAACTGAAAATTTGAGTGAATATAATCTTAAAAAATATGATGAAATTTAAAGTGAATATAAGTCTCGTAACCTGAGAAATTTTAAGTGAATATAAGTCATCGTAAAATATGATGAAATTTGAAGTGAATATAAGTCATCAAAAATCAGAAATTTTAGTGAATATAAGTTCGAAAATCTAGTGAAAATTGAAGTGAACATAAATCTTAAGAAAATCATAAATTTGAACCTAATATAAATCTTAAAAAATATGATGAAATTTGAAGTGAATATAAGTCTTTAGAAAACTGAAAATTTTTAGTGAATATAAGTCTTAAGAATATATGATGAAATTGGAGTGAATATAAGTCTCGTAAAATATGGTGAAAATTGAAGTGAACATGTATCTTAAGATAATCTATGAAATTTGAGGTGAATATAAATCTTAAGAAAACTGATGAAATTTGAAGGAAATATAAACCTTAAAGAAATTGAAATTTGAAGTGAATATAAGTCTTTAGAAAATCTATAAAAATTGAAGTGAACATAAGCCTTTAGAAAATATGGTGAAAATTAAGTGAACATAAATCTTAAGATAATCGATTAAATTTGACTGAAATATATCTTAAAAAAATATGATGAAATTTAAAGTGAATATAAGTCTTCTAAAACTGATAAAATTTTTAGTGAATATAAGTCTTCAGTAAAATCGATGAAATTTGGAGGAATATAAGTCTCTAAAATATGGTGAAAATTGAAGCGAACATGTATCTTAAGATAATCTGATGAAATTTGAGGTGAATATAAATCTTAAGAAAATCTGATGAAATTTGAAGGAAATATAAACCTTAAAGAAATCTGTTGAAATTTGAAGTGAATATAAGTCTTTAGAAAATCTTTAAAAATTTGAATTGAACATAAGCCTTTAGAATATATGGCGAAAATTGAAGTGAACATAAATCTTAAGATAATCTTATTAAATTTGACGGAAATATAAATCTTGAAAAAATATGATGAAATTTAAAGTGAATATAAGTCTTCAGAAAATCTGTTAAAATTTTAAGTGAATATAAGTCTTAAGAAAATATGATGAAATTTGGAATGAATATAAGTCTTCAGAAAATCGGATGAAATTTGGAGTTAATATAAGTCTTTAAAAAATATGGTGAAAATTGAAGTGAACATGTATCTGAAGATAATCTGATGAAATTTGAGGTGAATATAAATCTTAAGAAAATATGATGAAATTTGAAGGAAATATAAACCTTAAAGAAATTTGTTGAAATTTGAAGTGAATATAAGTCTTTAGAAAATCTATAAAAATTTGAGGTGAACATAAGCTTTTAGAAAATATGGTGAAAATTGAAGTGAAAATAAATCTTAAGATAATCCGATTAAATTTGACTGAAATATAAATCTTAAAAAATATGATGAAATTTAAAGTGAATATAAGTCTTAAAATCTGATAAATTTTTAGTGAATATAAGTCTCGTAAAACTGATGAAATTTGGAGTGAATATAAGTCTTCGTAAAATATGGTGAAAATTGAAGTGAACATGTATCTTAAGATAACTGATGAAATTTGAGGTGAATATAAATCTTAAGAAAATCGATGAAATTTGAAGGAAATATAAACCTAAAGAAATCTGGAAATTTGAAGTGAATATAAGTCTTAGAAAATCTATTAAAATTTGAAGTGAACATAAGCCTTTAGAAAATATGGTGAAAATTGAAGTGAATATAAATTTAAGATAACTGATTAAATTTGACTAAATATAAATCTTAAAAATATGATGAAATTTAAAGTGAATATAAGTCTCGTAAAATCGATAAAATTTAAGTGAATATAAGTCATCGTAAAATATGATGAAATTTAAAGTGAATATAAGTCATCAAAACTGATGAAATTTTAATGAATATAAGTCTCTAAAATCTAGTGAAAATTGAATTGAACATAAATCTTAAGAAAATCTGATGAAATTTGAACTGAATATAAGTCTTCAGAAAATCTGGTGATATTTGAAGTGAATATCAGTCTTCAGAAAATCTGATAAATTTTTTAGTGAATATAAGTCTTAAGAAAATCTGATGAAATTTGGAGGAATATAAGTCTTTAAAATATGGTGAAAATTGAAGTGAACATGTATCTTAAGATAACTCATGAAATTTGAGGTGAATATAAATCTTAAGAAAACTGATGAAATTTGAAGGAAATATAAACCTTAAAGAAATCTGTTGAAATTTGAAGTGAATATAAGTCTTTAGAAAATATATAAAAATTTGAAGTGAACATGAGCCTTTAGAAAATATGGTGAAAATTGAAGTGAACAATAATCTTAAGATAATCTGATTAAATTTGACGGAAATATAAATCTTAAAAATATGATGAAATTTAAAGTGAATATAAGTCTTCAAAACTGATAAAATTTTTAGTGAATATAAGTCTCTAAAATCGATGAAATTTGGAGTGAATATAAGTCTTCGTAAAATATGGTGAAAATTGTGAATATGTATCTTAAGATAACTGATGAAATTTGAGGTGAATATAAATCTTAAGAAAATGATGAAATTTGAAGGAAATATAAACCTTAAAGAAACTGCTGAAATTTGAAGTGAATATAAGTCTTTAGAAAATCTATTAAAATTTGAAGTGAACATAAGCCTTTAGAATATATGGTGAAAATTGAAGTGAACATAAATCTTAAGATAATCTATTAAATTTGACTAAATATAAATCTTAAAAAATATGATGAAATTTAAAGTGAATATAAGTCTTCGAAAATCATAAAATTTTAGTGAATATAAGTCTTAAGAAAATATGATGAAATTTGGAGTGAATATAAGTCTTCTAAGATGAAATTTGGAGTGAATATAAGTCTTCAAAAATATGGTGAAAATTGAAGTGAACATGTATCTAAGATAATCTGATGAAATTTGAGGTGAATATAAATCTAAGAAAACCATGAAATTTGAAGGAAATATAAACCTTAAAGAAACTGTTGAAATTTGAAGTGAATATAAGTCTTTAGAAAATCTATAAAATTTGAAGTGAACATAAGCCTTTAGAAAATATGGTGAAAATTGAAGTGAAAATAAATCTTAAGATAATCATTAAATTTGACTTGAAATATAAATCTTAAAAAATATGATGAAATTTAAAGTGAATATAAGTCTTCGTAAATGATAAATTTTTAGTGAATATAAGTCTTAAAAATATGAAATTTGGAGTGAATATAAGTCTTCTAAAATATGGTGAAAATTGAAGTGAACATGTATCTTAAGATAATCGATGAAATTTGAGGTGAATATAAATCTTAAGAAAACTGATGAAATTTGAAGGAAATAGAAACCTTAAAGAAATCTGTTGAAATTTGAAGTGAATATAAGTCTTTAGAAAATCTATTAAAATTTGAAGTGAACATAAGCCTTTAGAAAATATGGTGAAAATTGAAGTGAATATAAATCTTAAGATAATCTGATTAAATTTGACGGAAATATAAATCTTAAAAAAATATGATGAAATTTAAAGTGAATATAAGTCTTCAGAAAATCTGATAAAATTTTAAGTGAATATAAGTCATCAGAAAATATGATGAAATTTAAAGTGAATATAAGTCATCAAAAAATCTGATGAAATTTTAAGTGAATATAAGTCTTCAGAAAATCTAGTGAAAATTGAATTGAACATAAATCTTAAGAAAATCTGATGAAATTTGAACTGAATATAAGTCTTTAGAAAATCTGGTGATATTTGAAGTGAATATAAGTCTTTAGAAAATCTGATAAATTTTTTAGTGGATATAAGTCTTAAGAAAATCTAATGAAATTTGGAGTGAATATAAGTCTTCAGTAAATATGGTAAAATTGAAGTGAACATATCTTAAGATAATCTGATGAAATTTGAGGTGAATATAAATCTTAAGAAAACTGATGAAATTTGAAGGAAATATAAACCTTAAAGAAATCATGAAATTTGAAGTGAATATAAGTCTTTAGAAAATCTATAAAATTTGAAGTGAACATAAGCCTTTAGAAAATATGGTGAAAATTGAAGTGAACATAAATCTTAAGATAACTGATTAAATTTGACTAAATATAAATCTAAAAAATATGATGAAATTTAAAGTGAATATAAGTCTCTAAAACTGATAAAATTTTTAGTGAATATAAGTCTTCGAAAATCAAGAAATTTGGAGTGAATATAAGTCATGAAAATATGGTGAAAATTGAAGTGAACATGTATCTTAAGATAATCTGATGAAATTTGAGGTGAATATAAATCTTAAGAAAATCTGATGAAATTTGAAGGAAATATAAACCTTAAAGAAATCTGTGGAAATTTGAAGTGAATATAAGTCTTTAGAAAATCTATTAAAATTTGAAGTGAACATAAGCCTTTAGAAAATATGGTGAAAATTGAAGTGAACATAAATCTTAAGATAATCTGATTAAATTTGACGGAAATATAAATCTTAAAAAAATATGATGAAATTTAAAGTGAATATAAGTCTTCAGAAAATCTGATAAAATTTTAAGTGAATATAAGTCATCAGAAAATATGATGAAATTTAAAGTGAATATAAGTCATCAAAAAATCTGTTGAAATTTTAAGTGAATATAAGTCTTCAGAAAATCTAGTGAAAATTAAATTGAACATAAATCTTAAGAAAATCTGATGAAATTTGAACTGAATATAAGTCTCTAAAACCGTGATATTTAAGTGAATATCGCCTTCGTAAAACTGATAAAATTTTTAGTGAATATAAGTCTTAAGAAAATCATGAAATTTGGAGGATTATAAGTCTTCAGAAAATATGGTGAAAATTGAAGAAAACATGTATCTTAAGATAATCTGATGAAATTTGAGGTGAATATAAATCTTAAGAAAATTTGATGAAATTTGAAGGAAATATAAACCTTAAAGAAATCTGTTGAAATTTGAAGTGAATATAAGTCTTTAGAAAATCTATTAAAATTTGAAGTGAACATAAGCCTTTAGAAAATATGGTGAAAATTGAAGTGAACATAAATCTTAAGATAATCTGATTAAATTTGACGGATATATAAATCTTAAAAAAATATGATGAAATTTAAAGTGAATATAAGTCTTAGAAAATCTGATAAAATTTGAAGTGAATATAAGTCATCAGAAAATATGATGAAATTTAAAGTGAATATAAGTCATCAAAAAATCTGATGAAATTTTAAGTGAATATAAGTCTTCAGAAAATCTAGTGAAAATTGAATTGAACATAAATCTTAAGAAAATCTGATGAAATTTGAACTGAATATAAGTCTTCAGAAAATCTGGTGATATTTGAAGTGAATATCAGTCTTCAGAAAATCTGATAAATTTTTTAGTGAATATAAGTCTTAAGAAAATCTGATGAAATTTGGAGTGAATATAAGTCTTCAGAAAATATGGTGAAAATTGAAGTGAACATGTATCTTAAGATAATCTGATGAAATTTGAGGTGAATATAAATCTTAAGAAAATCTGATGAAATTTGAAGGAAATATAAACCTTAAAGAAATCTGTTGAAATTTGAAGTGAATATAAGTCTTTAGAAAATCTATTAAAATTTGAAGTGAAATGTCGTTAAGAAATATGGTGAAAATTGAAGTGAACATAAATCTTAAGATAATCGATTAAATTTGACGTAAATATAAATCTTAAAAAATATGATGAAATTTAAAGTGAATATAAGTCTTCTAAAATCTGATAAAATTTTTAGTGAATATAAGTCTTCTAAAATCAATGAAATTGGAGGAATATAAGTCTTCTAAATGTGAGGAAATTTGAGGAATATAAGTCTCGTAAAATATGGTAAAATTGAAGGAACATGTATCTTAAGATAATGATGAAATTTGAGGTGAATATAAATCTTAAGAAAATCGATGAAATTTGAAGGAAATATAAACCTTAAAGAAACTGAAATTTGAAGTGAATATAAGTCTTAGAAAATCTAAAAATTTGAAGTGAACATAAGCCTTTAAAAATATGGTGGAAATTGAAGTGAACATAAATCTTAAGATAACTGATTAAATTTGACTAAATATAAATCTTAAAAATATGATGAAATTTAAAGTGAATATAAGTCTCGTAAAATGAAATTTTTAGTGAATATAAGTCTCGTAAAACTATGAAATTTGAGTGAATATAAGTCTCGTAAAATCTGAAATTTGGAGGAATATAAGTCTCGTAAAATATGGTGAAAATTGAAGGAATATGTATCTTAAGATAATCAATGAAATTTGAGGTGAAATAAATCTTAAGAAAATCATGAAATTTGAAGGAAATATAAACCTTAAAGAAATCTGAAATTTGAAGTGAATATAAGTCTTTAGAAAATCTTTAAAAATTTGAAGTGAACATAAGCCTTTAAAAAATATGGTGAAAATTGAAGTGAAAATAAATCATAAGATAATCTGATTAAATTTGATGGATATATAAATCTTAAAAAAAATATGATGAAATTTAAAGTGAATATAAGTTCGTAAAATCTAATAATATTTTTAGTGAATATAAGTCTCGAAACTGATGAAATTTGGAGGAATATAAGTCTTCGAAAATATGGTGAAAATTGAAGTGAACATGTATCTTAAGATAATCATGAAATTTGAGGTGAATATAAATCTTAAGAAAATCTGATGAAATTTGAAGGAAATATAAACCTTAAAGAAATCTTTTGAAATTTGAAGTGAATATAAGTCTTTAGAAAATCTTTAAAAATTTAAAGTGAACATAAGCCTTTAAAAAATATGGTGGAAATTGAAGTGAACATAAATCTTAAGATAATCTGATTAAATTTGACGGAAATATAAATCTTAAAAAAATATGATGAAATTTAAAGTGAATATAAGTCTTCGTAAAATCGATAAATTTTAGTGAATATAAGTCTCTAAAACTGATGAAATTTGGAGTGAATATAAGTCTTAAGAAAATCTGATGAAATTTGGAGTGAATATACATCTTCAGAAAATATGGTGAAAATTGAAGTGAACATGTATCTTAAGATAATCTGATGAAATTTGAGGTGAATATAAATCTTAAGAAAATCGATGAAATTTGAAGAAATATAAACCTTAAAGAAATCTTGAAATTTGAAGTGAATATAAGTCTTTAGAAAATCTATTAAAATTTGAAGTGAATAAGCCTTAGAAAATATGGTGAAAATTGAAGTGAACATAAATCTTAAGATAACTGATTAAATTTGACTGAAATATAAATCTTAAAAAATATGATGAAATTTAAAGTGAATATAAGTCTTCGTAAAATCGATAAATTTTTAGTGAATATAAGTCTCTAAAACTGATGAAATTTGATGAATATGTCTTCGAAAATCATGAAATTTGAGGAATATAAGTCTTTAAAATATGGTGAAAATTGAAGGAACATGTATCTTAAGATAACTATGAAATTTGAGGTGAATATAAATCTTAAGAAAATCGATGAAATTTGAAGGAAATATAAACCTTAAAGAAATGTTGAAATTTGAAGTGAATATAAGTCTTAGAAAATCTATTAAAATTGAAGTGAACATAAGCTTTAAAAATATGGTGGAAATTGAAGTGAACATAAATCTTAAGATAACTGATTAAATTTGACTAAATATAAATCTTAAAAAATATGATGAAATTTAAAGTGAATATAAGTCTTAAAATCGATAAATTTTTAGTGAATATAAGTCTTCGAAAATCATGAGTGAATATAAGTCTTAGAAAACTGGGAAATTTGAGTGAATATAAGTCTCGTAAAATATGGTGAAAATTGAAGTAACATGTATCTTAAGATAACTGATGAAATTTGAGGTGAAATAAATCTTAAGAAAATGATGAAATTTGAAGGAAATATAAACCTTAAAGAAACTGCTGAAATTTGAAGTGAATATAAGTCTTTAGAAAATCTTTAAAATTTGAAGTGAACATAAGCCTTTAAAAATATGGTGGAAATTGAAGTGAACATAAATCTTAAGATAACTGATTAAATTTGACTAAATATAAATCTTAAAAATATGATGAAATTCAAAGTGAATATAAGTCTTCTAAAACTGATAAATTTTTAGTGAATATAAGTTCTAAAAGATGAAATTTGAGTGAATATAAGTCTTAGAAAATCTAATGAAATTTGGAGTGAATATAAGTCTTCGTAAAATATGGTGAAATTGAAGTGAACATGTATCTTAAGATAACTGATGAAATTTGAGGTGAATATAAATCTTAAGAAAATCTTATGAAATTTGAAGGAAATATAAACCTTAAAGAAATCTGAAATTTGAAGTGAATATAAGTCTTTAGAAAATCTTAAAATTTGAAGTGAAGATAAGCCTTTTAAAAATATGGTGGAAATTGAAGTGAACATAAATCTTAAGATAACTGATTAAATTTGATAAATATAAATCTTAAAAAATATGATGAAATTTAAAGTGAATATAAGTCTAAAATCTGATAAATTTTAGTGAATATAAGTCTTCGTAAATCATGTAATTTGAGTGAATATAAGTCTTCAAATCGATGAAATTTGGAGTGAATATAAGTCTCGTAAAATATGGTGAAAATTGAAGTGAACATGTATCTTAAGATAATCTGATGAAATTTGAGGTGAATATAAATCTTAAGAAAACTGATGAAATTTGAAGGAAATATAAACCTTAAAGAAATCATGAAATTTGAAGTGAATATAAGTCTTTAGAAAATCTATTAAAATTTGAAGTGAACATAAGCCTTTAGAAAATATGGTGAAAATTGAAGTGAAAATAAATCATAAGATAATCTGATTAAATTTGATGGATATATAAATCTTAAAAAAAATATGATGAAATTTAAAGTGAATATAAGTCTTCAGAAAATCTGATAATATTTTTAGTGAATATAAGTCGTCAGAAAATCTGATGAAATTTGGAGTGAATATAAGTCTTCAGAAAATATGGTGAAAATTGAGGTGAACATGTATCTTAAGATAATCTGATGAAATTTGAGGTGAATATAAATCTTAAGAAAATCTGATGAAATTTGAAGGAAATATAAACCTTAAAGAAATCTTTTGAAATTTGAAGTGAATATAAGTCTTTAGAAAATCTTTAAAAATTTGAAGTGAACGTAAGCCTTTAAAAAATATGGTGGAAATTGAAGTGAACATAAATCTTAAGATAATCTGATTAAATTTGACGGAAATATAAATCTTAAAAAATATGACTAAATTTAAAGTGAATATAAGTCTTCAAAAATCGATAAATTTTTAGTGAATATAAGTCTTCGTAAAATCATGAAATTTGGAGTGAATATAAGTCTTCGTAAAATAATGAAATTTGGAGTGAATATGTCTTCGAAAATATGGTGAAAATAAATTGTTGCCAAAGTCATTTCGGAACACTATTATTTCCGAAATGTAAAATTTCTCAAAAGAAAGAGCATTCCGAATGCTTAGCAAGTTTTCTTCTGCGTTTTGTCTCCGTAGTCAAGATTTGTTATCTGCTTTCTTTTGTGGCATTGGTTTGATCGGAAAATTTCTTTCTAGTATTCAATCCTCTTCCACTTTGAATGTTCGGAAATCAATCTTTCTCACTTATCAAGTTCAAGATGATTGAATAAAGCAACCGTCGCACCCAAAATTTACCCTCCTTTCCATAATCTTTCCGGGAATATTGGTTCATGTCCTTTCGTATCCACCCATTATTTAAAACGAATGATTTGTCAAGGTACGATGATTGTGTTTGATGCAAATCCATCCGAATTTCAGTTCACAATTGCAAATTCTAAGCCCAAAGGAAGTTCAAGTTCTCGAGCCAATTGAATGTTGGTTTATGATTTAGCAATTGACCACGAGTTGAGTTCAAAGGAAATTTTGAATTTATTGTGAAACAAGGAGATAGGATTATTGAATTTTACATGACTCAAATGTTCAAATTATTGTTCAAATTCTAAGTCTTAAATTTACACCAACATTGGTGTTGAATTTTGAACACTTTTCAAATACGAGCTTCATTCAAATGTTCTAAATACGCTACAAGAATTCTTGCAAGCTTTGGAAATTTTGCCGATTTGTTTCATTCAAAGTTCGCTACGAATAAGTTTATCAATATTTCCAAGTTATTACAAGCATGGAATGTTGGTGTTACTATTCAAAGATCAAGAATATTCAAACCAAACTTGCTTTTTATTCAAATTACCAAATTTTGGTACAAGAGTAGTTCGAATTTGAAAGTACATGTTCTCCAAAATGTTGAAACTTACAATTTCAATCCTAAGTTCTACAATCCAAAATTTACAAGTTTCTAAAGTTTTTACAGTGTTTACAAAGTCTTGAAGTTTCTTGGTCTTTTTCTTCGAATTGTAAGCTTTTCAACGTCATGGTCATGAATTTTCCTCTTCATCTTCGTGCCTAAACCATTGACCATTGTCTTCATCTCGCATGAAACAAGGAAAAGAAATTAATAAAACATAAACATAAGAAATGCAAGAAAATTATCAAGAGATATGTCTTTTCTTTTAACTCATCATTAGGGATAATTTTAGGAATCGAATCGGTTAATTGTTTCAGATGACAAAGCCTCTAAATCAAGTTCCTTCATCTAAGTTAATCATACTCCATTGTAAATCACAACAACTTCCGATGTTGTCAAAGGAGGTATAATTGGAAATCAGAAAACATCATTTTCCAAAGTCACCAATAGCCTAACAGCTTTCGTTCTATAACTTGGCAATATAATTCCGTAAAGTCGGCTTACCCAAATATAAACTCAACATACAACAGTATAATAGGCAGAAGAGAGAAACCTTTACTATCATATTGGTTATCAACATAAGGTGAATATTTTTCACCACAAATGATACATGAAAATGAACAGATGCAAAATTCATTTCAAATATCGAGAAAGCAGTATAGCCCAAAAGGAAAAGTGGTATTAACTACAAGCAACTAGATATCACAGGTATGTTACCAATAAGGGACATTGGGATTACACAAGAATGATAATGACCAAGGCGAAACTGTCTAAAGCGGACACTGTGATATATTAGATCAGAGTAGTAAGGAATATAAACAAAAAATAGATACCAAGAAACACAAGATACCAGAACCCGTAAAAGAAATAGCAAGATCTCTGCTTAAAAACATACCACACCAAATAAAAGCTACACCTTCCTAACCAAGCCAAGTTAAAACAAAAGCCAAAACCTAACATCTATCATCATCTTCCAAGTTAAGCCTCAGAGTGGTTGATTGTAAAATCTTTGAAGAGAAAGAGGACGAGGAAAAGAAAGTTCGAATAAGCTCACCCGAACCCAAGAAAGCTCATGATTCTCATCGTAACAAGAATTTCCAAACCCTATCTATCGAAACCACCTATAAAAAAAAAGTAACATGCATCGTGGATCATTAGGCAAGAGACTGAGAGATTCGGAGAGATTCGAGACGCTACCGCCGTAGGGCGGTTTCCTGCTGCCGCCAATGCTCATTGCCAGGTTTCGAAAATCTGAAAGAGGTGAGAGCCAAGAGAGTGAGAGGAGACTGAGTTCCGGGTTTCGGGAAAAGTTAGGTTCCATTTTGGGACAAGTTCGAGAACGTAGAGAACGTGAGGATGAGAGAACTAGAGAAGGGAATGGATCGAATGATGCATAAAGTGAGAGAGGAAAATAAATGTTTTTTTTTTGAAACTTTAGGCAATTTCTTTTAATTTATATTTCTTTTGTTAAAAAAAAACTTAATTTTCTTTTCTTAAAATATTTAAAAACAATTTACTTTTTTTATTTTTGTTTTTTTTATGTTGATATTTAGATCGTGGTGACAAGTGTCACCACCTTGTTTGTTTAAAATAATGAAAATTTCTTTTTCCATTCATTACATTTTTATTTCATTTATTTATTTAAATCTACAAAATATATGTGTATACGTATTCGGAGCAATATCGCTTTTTTGGACCTGGAGTATTTCGAATGATATTCGCGACTCGATGAAAATGTATGTGGAGACATGAGTCGGCCAAAGACCGATGGTTTTCTTCTCAACCGCCACCTGTGCTATTTCTCGAACCTATCTTTCATTTAATTTATTTTCGTAAATAATATTTTGTGTGATGTATTAAATGATTATTGATCGATAGTTTGGTTTGATGATTTATCGATTAAATTATTAGCCGATTCTTCATCAAACAAAAATCATCTCCAATAATTATTTAAATTCCGATTGTATTGTATGATATTTTGTCTGCTTACTTATTCATTCAAGAATTATTCACCATTGTACACTTTGCACACAATGAATTTAAAATCAATCCGATTCCGTTGTTTGACTCATATGTCAAGTTCCTAAAGGGTTCATAGTTGGGAGGGAATATAATCCTCACGAGATCTAAGTAAAGCCCTTGTTGCTTTAATCGATCATAACCCAAAACAATATTGGTCTATATACCAATCACCACAATGTGGTCTCATGGTTGGGGATAGGAGCACCTATCCTCACGAGGTTAATCAAGTCCGCATACTTGGTTAATCATAACCCGCTCCATTCCATCTCGCCAATGTAACATTAATTAAAATTCTAAACCCGATCCAACGCTTGATTTCTTTTCAAATAATTTCTCAAATAAATTTCTATCTCTCTCCTCCCAAACATATGGTAGTCAGTCCAAGATCGACCGATCGTATGTTGGTGTCTTAATTGAATTAATCAACGTGAACCATGCTTCACCTCACCTTTCTTAAACAAAACTTTGGTAGAAAAGATGATTCGGATGCTTCTCCACTCATCCGAGTAATCTGCTAGTCGTGAACGCTTATGGTCCAATACTTGTCTCCCACATAAAACAATTCAACTCACTCAAACCCTTTCTCGCTGACATATGCATCATAAACTCTTTCCAATAGAGAGGTAATAGTCGCTGAAATACGAACGAGGACTTAAGCTTTTCAAACAAACAAAACAAGTCCTAGCTCAAAGCATTTGAAACGCTAAACGCATCGATTTTTCGATAAAATCAATACAACCAATTTAAACCTTTTAAGAGGAACTACGTAGTTTTGACTTTCCCATTGCACAAGGGAATGTAGGCACACTAACTCAAACCGCCAAACTCAAAATAATAATAATCAAATTTATTTTCTTTTATAACTTGAGATTAGTGAATATACACACACACTAGAACTAAACGGTCCCATCGAAAACGATGGATGTGGGTGCTAACACCTTCCCTTACATAACCACCCGATTCCAATTTTTGGTCAGAGACCGCCTTATCCGTTGTTTGAGGGTTTTATCTATATTTTCCTTTCCTTGTGGAATAAATAAAATTAGTGGCGATTTCACTAGTTTTCTAGAATTAAAAGATTTTGAAAATCGAGTTGCTTCAGCTTGGCGACTCAATCGGGATTATTGACTAAGCGTGTCAACCCTAGTTTGGTTCTTCGAGTGTGTTTATTTTCGCTTTATCACTCTATTTGTGTGTTTAATTTCACTGCTCGCTTCCCTCGCTTAATTATTACCTTGTTGAATATTAAGTGTGGGTAAATGGATGGGACTATAGGAAAAGCCCACTACCAAGGCTATAGAACACATAAATTAGAGTGTCATAGAAGTATTGATTTGCTAGAAAATGTCTTGTAAGTCTGGTGCTTAAGACCACACCTGTGGAGGTTCTTTCGAAGACATTATCGCCGATTGCAAGTTATTTTTGCATTGACGATAGTGTTGTTAGAAGGATTTTCCCTAGTTTTGACCTTAAGGAAAACCTAACCGTAGGCTTTAAGAATGCTCAAATGAGACGCTCGATATATATCATCTAATCACAAATTTATTTAAGGTGAAAATGGTACACCCAAGTCGATCAATGATTTTGAGCACCTGCTCAGATCCCGAAATTGAGGGTTACGCTTGTCGATCGCGACCGCTTTGTCTATTCTAAGTGAAATCTCCTCAAACCCAAATTCTCTTGAAAAACTTGGTAGCGCAAGTATCTTTATGCGCGAGAATTTGTGTTTGTTGTATCAAAACCCTTAACCAACCTTGTTTGGGAATTGTTGGTAGACGTCAAACCATGTCCGACCGCCCTTTAAAACCTTGTCGTTCAACTTATATGTGATTTTATGACAACATCAATATGTATCGCATCACATTGCATTCTTACATGCATTACCACACATTGCATTCTTACATGCATTACCATTATATCGATTCTTACATGCTAATATTATATTACATCGCATTCTCGGCGCTACCATTATATTACATTCTTACATGCACTACCATTATATCGCATTCTTATACGCAGAATTATTACATTACACGATTCTGACATGCGTACCATTATATCATATGACATTCTTACATGCATCACCATCATTGCGTTTCTATGCATCACCATCATATGGCATTCTACATGCATCACCATCATCGCATTCTTACATGCATCACCATCATATGACATTCTTACTTATTAACATTACATCGCATTTTACATGCGCATTATTACATTACATCGCATTCGATAAGCTGCTACCATTATATTACATTTGTATTCTTTAATGCATTATCATGCATTTCATTTTCACCGTAAAAGCTCATTTCATCTCTTTCGCCCGTAAAGATCAAACTTGTCTACTCGACGACGCTCAAAACTCCAAGGATGTCCTTAGGACTATATGACGAGCTTCAAGTGGTCGAACTATTGAAGGCGTGGTTAAGCACTTGAAGAGTCGATGAGTCTGATGGATCTCTTGCAAGTTGTGTTGAAAAGAGAATGCAACACCACACCAATCTCCGCAAGTTTGTTGTCGCTTATCATCCGATGTCTCCATGAGTCAAGGACATCCACACGTAGCGAATCTCCAATAAATTCTCCCATGAGTATCATCCTCGGCCACCTTCAAGATTCCTCGACAACAGAATTGTTACTCCCGACCAAAGAGGAAGGAGCCAAATCATCAGATTAATCCGAAATTTATATGCTCAACAGATATTCACCAATGATCCGATATCATATTCTCGACTTTTGCCTTGCTTGGTTCGTAGTGGTGTAAGGCTACCAAGGAGTTGCCAGATCGGGTTGCTAAAGCTTGGTTTGATGAGAAAGCTAAATGTGCTTTTCATGCTAACTCTACAGACACCTAAACCGAATTGCTCAAATTCTTCAAATGCACAAATTAAGAGTTAATTGATGACAAGATTCTGCTTTTCAAATGTAATGGATCGAGCTTAGACATTTTTCTTGCAAGGTCTAATCATAGCAATTTGAGAAACTTCCAAACTCATTGACAATTGCTGTGCCAAGAAGGAGTCGAGACTTGAAGAATAGTGACCGTGTGTTCACTTTAAAAGTGGTAACCTTCAAGAAAGATATCTCAAGTTCTAGAAGGGAAGTCACAGGAATAATCATTATCCTCCATTACCGCTCTTTCAAGTCTTTGCATCAACAACTTTGTCTGATCTTCCTCAACTTCGAGTCGAGCTCTCAAAATCAAATGCTCTAATACTGGAAAGAAGGAATGCTCCTTTGATCCAATTCCAAAGGACCTACAAATAACTGCTATATCCGTTCAAAATTCATTGTGGTTATGTTTCTTAAACCACCAATTTATTCCCGCTGTTATGATCATAACGCGCGATGCGGATACCATGATGGAACAAGAGGCCACCAATGTAGGACCCAATGCCTACAAAGCCAAAGTTCAACAGCTGATCGACCGTAAGTACTGAATTTCAAGGAGGGATTCGCTTGTGAATGGCAACCCGCACTAAGAAAGCACCAAGACCACTGAAGTTCATCCGATTCAACAAGTCAAGACAGCTCAAGTCTCCTCAACAACGATGCCTTTTATTTCTTTAATGATTTTCATATGTATCTTGTTTAATTGTTTAGACTTTGTTTGCATGTAGAAACTTGTTTGTTTTATCTTAATGCAATGAGTACGCTTGTCTTGAAGTGATCCATTCGTTGTCACTCAATCCATTCGTATCACTCTTTAAATTGATTTGGCGAGCATTTTGATATAACGTTACTAATCTCTTCGCCAGTAAAGATTGGAGGGAGAACGATATAATTGAAAAATGCTAGATCTCCGAATGTATGCTTTTGAGTGAATATGGCTTATGATGTACAGTTTCAAATCCCAAACACCGGAGTTATAAGGAGATAAACCATTGTTAGCCCTCGAGCCTTGAAGTAGGAGTTTTTTTTCCAAAACAAAACCTTCATTTTAACCTGTATGTGAAGTGTTCAATTAACTGATCGAAGCGCTTAAAACTCATCAAGAGAGTAAGCATCAAAGGATACAACAATGGCTATCCTTCAAAAGGTTGAGAAAGGCCAAACCATGAGTCGACCTCCATCTATCAATAGTGTATCAAAGGAGAATGATACCATGTTGGTATCTTTAGCACATCGAAAGGTCAAAGATGACGACACCATAACGGTTACCTTCATCTACCAAGGACTCGATACCACCATCACTTTACCAAATCAAAGGTTGTGTATAGATCCACGACTTGTTCAAAAATGATGAATATGAAGAGACAAAAGCCCGCTAAGTCGAATTTAGTAATAAGTCGCTTAGGCAAAAGTCGCAAAAGTCAAGAAGAAAAAAGAAGAAAGAAATCTTGAAATGCATTGTCAAAAAGATTTTTCAACAAAGAACAAGTCGTGGTGGTCAAATACCAAAAGACAAAATGAGGATATAAGTCCAAGAAACCTCGATGGTTCCTCAACCATCATAACTCCTCTCGAGAGAAAGTGCTGATCGTGGTAGTGAACTTAGATCAAGAGCATCATGAAGAATGCTGGCACCAAATATTTTGAGCCTAAAATCTTTTTTCTAAAAACCGTGAACTGCACTATATATAACCCTCAAAAGTCCTAATTGAAGCATGAGTTAATTCAAAAGCATACGACGAAGAGATATCGCTTACGACCCTACATCAGGTGTTGGTACCGTGGTTGGTATCATGTGCTGCCTTATCTTTCAAAAAGAAAATTTTCAAGTTGCACCCAAAAGTGTTTCACCACAAAAGTCATGTTTTCATATAAAACTTCGAAGACGCATAAATGTTGCATTATATTGTCACAAAAATTCTTCTACATATGTAAACCATTGTTTACGAATAAATTCTCATAATGAACATCAATGAAGAGTTTAACTTTGTCCAAAGAAGAAAGACTTGATCATCTCTGGTATCAAGAAGTCGACGCCTAAGGACTACTTTGAGCTTATCACAAGTTGTCTTCTCAAGATTCTAAATTGGGGCAATCAAGAAATTCAGCCTCGAATTTCGCCAATCCGGGCAAACTTAAAGAGCAATCATCAATTGGGTGATCTTTCTCAAAAGAGCATTTAGCCCTGACAACTGTTGCTCCATGTTTCACCAACTTGAATCACTCGAGACATGGGAGTCTCTCTAAGGCATATAGTATTTCGCTCAATCGCTTTCAACCAATGGCCCAATCAAATGAGACAATTATGGATATTATGAAGCCTTCAAAGCTCTTGTTCCAAGTTAGTTGCTCACTTGTCGTTGATTCAAGTGCATTTGAATCTGAAGCCTTTAATTGGAGCAGTGTCGCTCAAGAATCAATCATCCCGAAGCGATTACTGAGACGAAGTCTCTCTAAAGCTCGCCCCAAATCTTCCCAATGCTCACATAGCCCTTATCGGATGCAACAACTGAGGAAAATACTGAGATGTAAAGTCTTTCCAAGACTCATTCTAAAGCAAGCTTAAAAAGATTCATCCATAACTATCGAGACGTTGAGTCTCTCCAATGTTCATCCCGGGCATGTCGTCATCCGTAAAGTCCGCTACTTTGAAATTTAATAAATCTAAGGAGGTTGTTTTGAGATGCAAAATACCTCCAAGACTCCTATCGAGGCATGATATTCCCATATCGTAATATCTAAGTTTTGAAATGTGACGATCGAATACAGGATGCCGGGCAAATTTCGTGAAAGATTTTAGAAGGTCTACCAAACCAGCATATTGAGATTCAAGCGCAAAATCTAATGCACCTAAATTCCCACGTAGACCTGAATCATCATTATCCGTCAACTCGTAAGTTTGCTATTCTCTTCTACAAGAATTAGCATTGCAACCTTCCAATGTGCAATTCAACATGTGGAGCTTGGTCAATCATCTTGATTGCCATGTTCTTTATCCTCCTGACTAACGGTGTCGAGGATTCAGCTGATAATCTGCATTAACCAAGATATCATGAATTCATATCATATACTAAGCACATTCATTCATAAAACCTCACCAGACTAAGTTATTCCAAGATCTGTTATTGATTGTTCTCAAGAATCGAATTGAAGACTATTTTGAATGACAAATCGAGTTCTTCCGATCATAAATTTGAGGGATCAACCATGATTGATTGACAACAATGACGATTCTCAAATTGAATCTATTCCGAGTGATGGTTTCTAGTTAACTCTTGTATCAAATAGAACTTTATAGAGTTTTTGAGGTACCCCATTGAAAGCGTAAGACTTTTCTCCAATGACAATCTAGTTCTTCTCCCAAAGCTGTGAGAATGTTTGGTGAAAGACAATTGATAGTAGTATCAATTCTCCAATGAAGTCTCCTCCCAAAGAATCGATCGATCATCCCTGAACTCTTATGACAACAAGATCGCTCAATTGATTCTAATGATATCTTCCTTCCTCAACAAAGATCGTGAAATCATGCACCATTTGCTAGAAAAGAAAATCATATCATGCATATCATACCATGCATATCATACTCATGCATTAGCTTCGCTATCTATTTTGGTGTTTTTCAACTGAAACCAGATATCCTCGTATGATCAAAATTGAAGGATTAGTTCTCGCATCGACAAATTATCCTCTTTTCTACAAGACGATAAGTGATATACTTGTTTGGTCTTAACAAATGTCTTCTCCATGAGATTTCTTCCCAAAGAAACGCTGTAATTTTCGATGGACTTAATGTCAACAAATGTTTCAACCGAGAATCCTCATGAATTTTCCACACGGCTTTTCTTAAGTTTCAATAAGCTTATTTCTCCCGTGAATCTCCTTCGTAAAGGATTACTACAACATTATTCTTGGTATTTCAAAGATTTCTTCGACAAGAATCTTCTCAAGAAACTATTAAGTGTGGCTTCCACAATATACCCTCCGAGCCGCTCAAAAAATTACATCAAACTTCGTGCGCTTATTTCAAAGAAGTTATCAACTACTCAGAATAAATATCCACCCGTGGGATGTTTATTCAATCTCAAGATATTTCTCCAACTCGACATTGATCTCCATATCCACTTGCCGCAACGCATCAGTTCATACAATGTCGAAATTAAGCTCATTACCCAAGTTTTTCATGCAATCGATTCTCTATCAACTGTAAAGCTATCTGCATACAAATTGAAGATCTTGTCAACTCGGTTGTTCAACATGTCCGCATTAAGTTCATGAAGATCTCTCATCGCAGTAAATGCTCAAACAAGATTTACCGACTTCATAAACATCTATATCACGCCGTGTGCTAGATATTGTTTTGTTTATCCCCGAGAAGTATCCTCCTGCGCTATGATTTTGTCTCATGAGTAACTCGAGGTTACACGTTAAAGACATTCAAGATGCCATGGCTCCTGACTTTGCACACCAACAATTCGATATTGTTCTAGCTATATATTCGTAGAGAACTTTGTTAAGTTCTCAATCAACCAATCGAGAACTCTTTGTTAAGTTCTCAATCATGTCAATCAGTGAACCTTTGTTAAGTTCCCAATCATGTCATTTCAAATTTTGTTTAAGGTTTCCGTCTTAGTTATGGTGAGAACTCTTGTTGTTCTCAATCATGTCAATCGAGAACTCTTTGTTAAGTTCTCAATCGTGTAATTTTTCAAATTTTGTTTAAGGTTTCCTGTATTCCTTAGTTATCGAGAAATCTTGTTAAGTTCTCGTAGTCAATCAGAGAACTTTGTTAAGTTCTCAACCATGTCATTTTCAATTCTGCTTAAAATTTCCAAGTATTCTTAGTTTTCGAGAACTTTGTTAAGTTCTCAATCATGTCAATCGAGAACTTTGTTAACTCAATCATGTCAATTTTTCAAATTTTGTTTAAGGCTCTGTATTCTTAGTTATCGAGAACTCTTTGTTAAGTTCTCAATCATGTCAATCGTAGAACTCTTTGTTAAGTTCTCAATCGTAATAATTTTTCAAATTTTGTTTAAGGTTTCTGTGTATTCCTTAGTTATCGTAGAAACTCTTTGTTAAGTTCTCAGTAAATCGTAGAAACTCCTTGTTAAGTTCTCAACCATGTCATTTTTCAATTGCTTAAGGTTTCCGTGTATTCCTAAGTTTTTAGAACTTTGATTTAAAGTGAATATAAGTCTTTAAAACTGATAAATTTTTAGTGAATATAAGTCTTCGTAAAACTGATGAAATTTGAGTGAATATAAGTCTCGTAAAACTGATGAAATTTGGAGAATATAAGTCTTCGTAAAATATGGTGAAAATTGAAGGAACATGTATCTTAAGATAACTGATGAAATTTGAGGTGAATATAAATCTTAAGAAAACTGATGAAATTTGAAGGAAATATAAACCTTAAAGAAATCTGAAATTTGAAGTGAATATAAGTCTTAGAAAATCTATTAAAATTTGAAGTGAACATAAGCCTTAGAAAATATGGTGAAAATTGAAGTGAAAATAAATCATAAGATAACTGATTAAATTTGATGGAAATATAAATCTTAAAAAATATGATGAAATTTAAAGTGAATATAAGTCTTAAAAATCTGATAATATTTTTAGTGAATATAAGTCTTCGTAAAATCATGAAATTTGGAGGAATATAAGTCTTCGTAAAATATGGTGAAAATTGAAGTGAACATGTATCTTAAGATAACTATGAAATTTGAGGTGAATATAAATCTTAAGAAAATATGATGAAATTTGAAGGAAATATAAACCTTAAAGAAATCTTTTGAAATTTGAAGTGAATATAAGTCTTAGAAAATCTTTAAAATTTGAAGTGAACATAAGCTTTTAAAAATATGGTGGAAATTGAAGTGAACATAAATCTTAAGATAACTGATTAAATTTGACTAAATATAAATCTTAAAAAATATGATGAAATTTAAAGTGAATATAAGTCTTCTAAAACTGATAAATTTTTAGTGAATATAAGTCTCGTAAACTGATGAAATTTGAGTGAATATAAGTCTTCGTAAAATCGATGAAATTTGGAGTGAATATAAGTCTTCGAAATATGGTGAAAATTGTTGCCAAAGTCATTTCACGACACGGTTATCCCAAGTGTTGTCAAAATTTCCCGTAAAGTTTAAAGCATTCTAATGCTTAGCAAGTTTTCTTCAAGCTTTTGTCTCGTAGTCAAGATTTGTTATCTCTTTTTGGCATTGGTTTCGTGATCGAAAAATTTTGTTCTTTAGTATTCAATCCTCTTCCACTTTGAATGTTCGAAAGTCACAATCTTTCTCACTTATCAAGTTCAAGATGATGAATAGGGCAACCGTCGACCTCAAAATTTACCCTCCTTTCCATAATCTTTCCGGGAATATTGGTTCATGTTCCTTTCTTGTATCCACCTGCATTATTTAAAACGAATGATTTGTCAAGGTAATGATGATTGTGTTTGATGAACCATCCGAATTTCAATTGCAAATTCTCTTAAGCCCAAAGGAAGTTCAAGTTCTCGAGCCAATTGAATGTTGGTTTATGATTAGCAAATTGACACGAGTTGGAGTTCAAAGGAAATTTTTGAATTTATGAAACAAGGCAGATAGGATTATTGAATTTTTACAGACTCAAATGTTCAAATTATTGTTCAAATAAGTCTTAAATTTACACCAACATTGGCAAGTTGAATTTGAACACTTTTCAAAGCTTCATTCAAATGTTCTAAATATCGCTACAAGAATTTTGCAAGCTTTGGAAAATTTTGTCCGGATTTGTTTCATTCAAAGTTCGCCACGAGAATAAGTTTATCAATATTTCCAAGTTATTACAAGCATGGAATGTTGGTGTTACTATTCAAAGATCGAAGAATATTCAAACCAAACTTGCTTTTATTCAAATTACCAAATTTTGGTACAAGAGGTTCAATTTGAAAGTACATGTTCTCCAAAATGTTGAAACTTCTTACAATTTCAATCCTAAGTTCTACAATCCAAAATTCTACAAGTTTCTAAAGCGGTTTTACAAGGTTTACAAAGTCTTGAAGTTTCTGGCCTTTTCTTCGAATTGTAAGTTTTTCAACGTCATGAAATCCTGGCCTTCATCTTCGTGCCTAAACCACTTGACCATTGTCTATCTCGCCACATGAAACAAGGAAAAGAAATTGGTTAGCAAACATAAACATAAGCATAAACAGATGCAAGAAAATTATCAAGAGATTGCGTTCTTTTTCTTTAACTCATCATTAGGATAATTTTAGGAATCGAATCGAAGTTAATTGTTTCAGATGACAAAGCCTCTAATCAAGTTCCTTCATCACTGTTATCAATACTCCATTGTAAATCACAACAACTTCCGTTGGTTCACAAAGGAGGTATAAATTGGAAATCGTGAAAACATCATTTTTCCAAAGTCACCAATAGCCTAATGTTTCAATCCCATAACTGGCAATTATAATTCCGTATAGTCTTTACCCAAATATAAACTCAACATACACAGTATAATAGGCAAAGAAGAGAGAAACTCTTTACTCATTCATTTGTTATCAACATAAGGTGAATATTTTTCACCACAATGACAAAGATATGAAAATGAATGATGCCAAAATTCGCCAAATATCGAGCAAAGCAGTATAGCCCAAAAAGGAAAAGTGGTATTAACTACAAGCAACTAGATATCACAGGGTATGTTACCAATAAGGGACAGCTAGGGATTACACAAGAATGATAATAGACCAAGGCAGAAATCTGTTCTAAAGTGGCATCAGGATACCCAAGATCAGGTTAAGCTCTGTTCAAACAAGGAAAAGCAGGTGGTGAAGACAACAGATGACTAGGGATACTCAAGTGGATATCAATTCAAGAAGCCAGCAGAGAAGAGAAGACTGAGACCAAGGATAGTATAGGTTCTTATATTCACAATACAAAAAAAAGCGAGGCATCGTATTTATCGAAAAATAGATACCAAGAAACACAAGATACCAAGAATCCTAAAAGAAAAATAGAAGGTAGATCTGCTCAAAAACATACCACACCAAATCCAAAAGCTACACGGTTCTAACCAGAAGCCAAGTCAAAAACAAAAGCCAAAACCTAACATCTATCATCATCTTCCTAAAGTTAAGCCCTTCAGAGTGGTTGATTTTCAAAATCTTTCAGAGAAAGAGGACGAGGAAAAGAAAAGTTCGAACAAGCTCACCAAACCCACAGAGACCCTAAGCTCAAATGTATTCTCATCACGAACAAGAATTTCCAAACCCTTCAAGGTTCCCATCTAAACCACCTATAAAACAACAAGAAACATGCATCATGATCAAATTAGGCAAGAGACGAGGAGAGTTCGGAGATTGAGATCATTGCCGCTGTAGGGCGGTTTGAATATGGCCGCCATCACCACGGCTAGGGTTTCGTCAACAGTGAGAGGTAGAGAGCGTCGATGTGAGAGTGAGAGGGTTAGACTGCCCCGTGGGTTTTCTGGGAAGAAGTTAGGGTTCCATTTTGGGACAAGTTTGAGAACGTAGAGAACGTGAGGATGAGAGGAACGAGTAAGGAATGATCGAAGCGATGCATGCAAAGAGAGAGAGGAAAATAAATGTTTTTTCTGTTTTTTGCCACTTTAGGCAATTTCTTTTAATTTATATTTCCTTTTGTTAAAAAAAAAACTTAATTTTCTTTTCTTAAAATATTTAAAAACAATTTACTCTCTTTTTATTTTGTTTTTTTTTATGTTGCATATTTAGATCTGGAAAGTGTCACCACCTTTGTTTGTTTAAAATAATGAAAATTTTTTCCATTCATTACATTTTTATTTCATTTATTTATTTAAATCTACAAAATATATGTGTATAATACGAGTCCAAATATCGCTTTTTTGGACCTGAGTATTTCGAATGATATTCGCGACTCGATTACCGGCGATGTGGAGGCATTACGAGCCGGTCAAAGACCAGATGGTTTTCTTCTCAACCGCCACCGTGCTATTTCAACCTATCTTTTCATTTAATTTATTTCGAAAATAATATTTTTGTGCGATGTATTAAATGATTATTGATCCGATAGTTTGTGTTTGATGATTTATCGATTAAATTATTACCGATTCATCAAATGTAAAAATCATCTCCAATAATTATTTAAATTTCCGATTGTATTGTATGATATTTTTGTCTGCTTACTTATTCATTCAAAGAATTATTCACCATTGTACACTTTGCACACAATTCAATTTAAAATCAACCGATTCCGTTGTTTGACTCATATGTCAAGTTCCTAAAGGGTCTCATAGTTGGGGATGGGCTATTATCTCACGAGATCGGTTAAAGCCCTTGTTGCTTTAATCGATCATAACCAAAACAATATTGGTCTATACCAATCACCATGCACCAGGTTCATGGTTGGGATAGAGCACCTATCCTCACGAGGTTAATCAAGTCCGTGATACTTGTTAATCATAACCCGCCCATTCCATCTTTGGGTCGTAACATTTTCGCAATTAAAATTCTAAACCCCGATCCAACGCTTTCTTTTCAAATAATTTCAAATAAATTTCTATCTCCTCCTCCCAAACATATGGTAGTCATCCAAGATCGAAGATAATCGTATGTTTGGTGTCTTAATTGAATTAATCAACGTGAACCATGCTTCACCTCACCTTTCTTAAACAAAACTTTGGGTGAAAAGATGATCTGATGTTTCTTCACTCATCCGAGTAATTGGGCGTTAGCCGCTGAACGCTTATGGTCCAATACTTGTCTCCCACATAAAACAATTCAACTCACTCAAAACCCTTTCTCGCTCATATGCGATCATAAAACTTTTCCAACAGAGGGTGAATAGTCGCTTCAAATACGAGCGAGGACTTAAGCTTTCAAACAAACAAAACAAGTCCTAGCTCAAAGCATTTGAAACGCTCAACGCACGATTTTTCAGATAAAATCAATACAACCAATTTAACCTTTTAAGAGGAACTACGAAGTTTTGACTTTCCCATTGCACAAGGGAATATGGAGTAATACTGTTCGAAACCGTACAAACTCAAAATAATAATAATCAAATTTATTTTCTTTTATAACTTAGAGATTATGAATATACACACACTTTTAAACTAAACGGGTCCCATCGAGTACGATGGATGTAAGGGTGCTAACACCTTCCCTAAGATAACCGACTCGATTCCAATTTTTGGTCGAGACCGTCCAAATCCGCTTGTTTGAGGGTTTTATCTATATTTCCCTTCCTTGTGAATAAATAAAATTAGGTGGTGATTTCACTAGTTTCTAGAATTAAAAGATTTTTGAAAATAAGTTGTTTCAATGGTGAAAATTGAGTGAATATGTATCTTAAGATAACTGATGAAATTTGAGGTGAATATAAATCTTAAGAAAATCATGAAATTTGAAGGAAATATAAACCTTAAAGAAATCTTTGAAATTTGAAGTGAATATAAGTCTTTAGAAAATCTTAAAAATTTAAAGTGAACATAAGCCTTAAAAATATGGTGAAATTGAAGTGAACATAAATCTTAAGATAATCGATTAAATTTGACGAAATATAAATCTTAAAAATATGATGAAATTTAAAGTGAATATAAGTCTCTAAAATCGATAAATTTTAGTGAATATAAGTCTTCTAAAATGATGAAATTTGGTGAATATAAGTCTTAAGAAAATCTGATGAAATTTGGAGGAATATAAGTCTTCGTAAATATGGTGAAAATTGAAGTGAATATGTATCTTAAGATAATCGATGAAATTTGAGGTGAATATAAATCTTAAGAAAATGATGAAATTTGAAGGAAATATAAACCTTAAAGAAATCATTGAAATTTGAAGTGAATATAAGTCTTAGAAAATCTATTAAAATTTGAAGTGAACATAAGCCTTTAGAAAATATGGTGAAAATTGAAGTGAACATAAATCTTAAGATAACTGATTAAATTGACTAAATATAAATCTTAAAAAATATGATGAAATTTAAAGTGAATATAAGTCTTCGTAAAATCTATAAAATTTTAGTGAATATAAGTCTTCGTAAAAACTGATGAAATTTGGAGGAATGTCTTCAAAATATGGTGAAAATTATGAACATGTATCTTAAGATAACTGATGAAATTTGAGGAATATAAATCTTAAGAAAATCATGAAATTTGAAGGAAATATAAACCTTAAAGAAATCTGAAATTTGAAGTGAATATAAGTCTTTAGAAAATCTATTAAAATTTGAAGTGAACATAAGCCTTTAAAAATATGGTGGAAATTGAAGGAACATAAATCTTAAGATAACTGATTAAATTTGACTGGAATATAAATCTTAAAAAATATGATGAAATTTAAAGTGAATATAAGTCTTCGTAAAACTGATAAATTTTTAGTGAATATAAGTCTAAAATGATGAAATTTGAGTGAATATAAGTCTTCGAAAATCATGAAATTTGAGTGAATATAAGTCTCGTAAAATATGGTGAAAATTGAAGTGAACATGTACTTAAGATAACTGATGAAATTTGAGGTGAATATAAATCTTAAGAAAATCAATGAAATTTGAAGGAAATATAAACCTTAAAGAAACTGAAATTTGAAGTGAATATAAGTCTTAGAAAATCTTTAAAATTTGAAGTGAACGTAAGCCTTAAAAATATGGTGGAAATTGAAGTGAATATAAATCTTAAGATAACTGATTAAATTTGACTAAATATAAATCTTAAAAATATGATGAAATTTAAAGTGAATATAAGTCTTCGTAAAACTGATAAATTTTTAGTGAATATAAGTCTTCGAAAACTGATGAAATTTGAGTGAATATAAGAAATCAATGAAATTAGAATATAAGTCTTCGTAAAATATGGTGAAAATGAAGAACATGTACCTTAAGATAATCTGATGAAATTTGAAGTGAATATAAATCTTAAGAAAATATGATGAAATTTGAAGGAAATATAAATCTTAAAAAAATCTGTTGAAATTTGAAGTGAATATAAGTCTTCAGAAAATCTTTTAAAATTTGAAGTGAAGATAATTTTAAAAATATGGTGGAAATTGAAGTGAATATAAATCTTAAGATAACTGATTAAATTGACGGAAATATAAATCTTAAAAATATGATGAAATTTAAAGTGAATATAAGTCTTCTAAAATCATAAATTTTTAGTGAATATAAGTCTTAAGAAAATCATGAAATTTAGTGAATATAAGTCTTCTAAAATCATGAAATTTGGAGTGAATATAAGTCTTCGTAAAATATGGTGAAATTGAAGTGAACATGTATCTTAAGATAACTGATGAAATTTGAGGTGAATATAAATCTTAAGAAAATCATGAAATTTGAAGGAAATATAAACCTTAAAGAAATCTGAAATTTGAAGTGAATATAAGTCTTAGAAAATCTATAAAAATTTGAAGTGAACATAAGCCTTTAGAAAATATGGTGAAAATTGAAGTGAATATAAATCTTAAGATAACTGATTAAATTGACTGAAATATAAATCTTAAAAAATATGATGAAATTTAAAGTGAATATAAGTCTCTAAAACTGATAAATTTTTAGTGAATATAAGTCTCGTAAAATGATGAAATTTGAGTTAGTATAAGTCTTCGAAAATGAGAAATTTGGAATGAATATAAGTCTTCAAAATATGGTGAAAATTGAAGAGAACATGTATCTTAAGATAATCTGATGAAATTTGAGGTGAATATAAGTCTTAAGAAAATCATGAAATTTGAAGGAAATATAAACCTTAAAGAAATCTGAAATTTGAAGTGAATATAAGTCTTAGAAAATTTAAAAATTTGAAGTGAACATAAGCCTTTAAAAAATATGGTGAAATTGAAGTGAATATAAATCTTAAGATAACTGATTAAATTTGACTAAATATAAATCTTAAAAAATATGATGAAATTTAAAGTGAATATAAGTCTCTAAAATCTGATAAATTTTTAGTGAATATAAGTCTTCTAAAATCATGAAATTTGAGTGAATATAAGTCTCTAAAACTGATGAAATTTGGAGTGAATATAAGTCTCGTAAAATATGGTGAAAATTGAAGTGAATATGTATCTTAAGATAATCATGAAATTTGAGTGAAATAAATCTTAAGAAAATCGATGAAATTTGAAGGAAATATAAACCTTAAAGAAATCTGTTGAAATTTGAAGTGAATATAAGTCTTAGAAAATCTTTAAAATTTGAAGTGAACATAAGCCTTTAAAAATATGGAAATTGAAGTGAACATAAATCTTAAGATAACTGATTAAATTTGACAAATATAAATCTTAAAAAATATGATAAAATTTAAAGTGAATATAAGTCTTCAAAATCATAAATTTTAGTGAATATAAGTCTCGTAAAATCATGAAATTTGAGTGAATATAAGTCTCGTAAAACTGATGAAATTTGGAGGAATATAAGTCTTCTAAAATATGGTGAAAATTGAAGTGAACATGTATCTTAAGATAATCGATGAAATTTGAGGTGAATATAAATCTTAAGAAAATCATGAAATTTGAGGAAATATAAACCTTAAAGAAATCATGAAATTTGAAGTGAATATAAGTCTTAGAAAATCTATTAAATTTGAAGTGAACATAAGCCTTAGAAAATATGGTGAAAATTGAAGTGAAAATAAATCATAAGATAATCTGATTAAATTTGATGGATATATAAATCTTAAAAAAAATATGATGAAATTTAAAGTGAATATAAGTGTTCAGAAAATCTGATAATATTTTTAGTGAATATAAGTCGTCAGAAAATATGATGAAATTTGGAGTGAATATAAGTCTTCAGAAAATATGGTGAAAATTGAGGTGAACTTGTATCTTAAGATAATCTGATGAAATTTGAGGTGAATATAAATCTTAAGAAAATCTGATGAAATTTGAAGGAAATATAAACCTTAAAGAAATCTTTTGAAATTTGAAGTGAATATAAGTCTTTAGAAAATCTTTAAAAATTTAAAGTGAACATAAGCCATTAAAAAATATGGTGGAAATTGAAGTGAACATAAATCTTAAGATAATCTGATTAAATTTGACGGAAATATAAATATTAAAAAAATATGATGAAATTTAAAGTGAATATAAGTCTTCAGAAAATCTGATAAATTTTTTAGTGAATATAAGTCTTCAGAAAATCTGATGAAATTTGGAGTGAATATAAGTCTTAAGAAAATCTGATGAAATTTGGAGTGAATATAAGTCTTCAGAAAATATGGTGAAAATTGAAGTGAACATGTATCTTAAGATAATCTGATGAAATTTGAGTGAATATAAATCTTAAGAAAATCGGATGAAATTTGAAGGAAATATAAACCTTAAAGAAATCTGATGAAATTTGAAGTGAATATAAGTCTTTAGAAAATCTATTAAAGTTTGAAATGAACATAAGCCTTTAGAAAATATGGTGAAAATTGAAGTGAACATAAATCTTAAGATAATCTGATTAAATTTGACGGAAATATAAATCTTTAAAAATATGATGAAATTTAAAGTGAATATAAGTCTCGTAAAACTGATAAAATTTTTAGTGAATATAAGTCTTCAAAATGATGAAATTTGGAGTGAATGTCTTCGTAAAATATGGTGAAAATTGAAGTGAACATGTATCTTAAGATAATCATGAAATTTGAGGTGAATATAAATCTTAAGAAAATCTGATGAAATTTGAAGGAAATATAAACCTTAAAGAAATCTGTTGAAATTTGAAGTGAATATAAGTCTTTAGAAAATCTATTAAAATTTGAAGTGAACATAAGCCTTTAAGAAATATGGTGAAAATTGAAGTGAACATAAATCTTAAGATAATCTGATTAAATTTGACGGAAATATAAATCTTAAAAAAATATGATGAAATTTAAAGTGAATATAAGTCTTCAGAAAATCTGATAAAATTTTAAGTGAATATAAGTCATCAGAAAATATGATGAAATTTGAAGTGAATATAAGTCATCAAAAAATCTGATGAAATTTTAAGTGAATATAAGTCTTCAGAAAATCTAGTGAAAATTGAATTGAACATAAATCTTAAGAAAATCTGATGAAATTTGAACTGAATATAAGTCTTCAGAAAATCTGGTGATATTTGAAGTGAATATCAGTCTTCAGAAAATCTGATAAAATTTGACGTGAATATAAGTCTTCAGAAAATCTGATGAAATTTGGAGTGAATATAAGTCTTCAGAAAATATGGTGAAAATTGAATATGTATCTTAAGATAATCTGATGAAATTTGAGGTGAATATAAATCTTAAGAAAATCTGATGAAATTTGAAGGAAATATAAACCTTAAAGAAATCTGTTGAAATTTGAAGTGAATATAAGTCTTTAGAAAATCTATAAAAATTTGAAGTGAACATAAGCCTTTAGAAAATATGGTGAAAATTGAAGTGAACATAAATCATAAGATAATCTGATTAAATTTGACGGAAATATAAATCTTAAAAAAATATGATGAAATTTAAAGTGAATATAAGTCTTCAGAAAATCTGATAAAATTTTAGTGAATATAAGTCTTCAAAATGATGAAATTTGAGTGAATATAAGTCTTCGTAAAATCATGAAATTTGGAGTGAATATAAGTCTTCGTAAAATATGGTGAAAATTGAAGTGAATATGTATCTTAAGATAATGAAGAAATTTGAGGTGAATATAAATCTTAAGAAAACCATGAAATTTGAAGGAAATATAAATCTTAAAGAAATCTGTTGAAATTTGAAGTGAATATAAGTCTTAGAAAATCTATTAAAATTTGAAGTGAACATGTTTTTAGAAAATATGGTGAAAATTGAAGTGAATATAAATCTTAAGATAATCTGATTAAATTTGACGAAATATAAACTTTAAAATATGATGAAATTTAAAGTGAATATAAGTTCTAAAATCATATAATTTTAGTGAATATAAGTCATCGTAAAATATGATGAAATTTGAAGTGAATATAAGTCATCAAAAATCATGAAATTTTAGTGAATATAAGTCTTCTAAAATCTAGTGAAAATTGAATATAAATCTTAAGAAAATTTGATGAAATTTGAATGAATATAAGTCTTCAAAAATCGTGAAATTTGAAGTGAATATCCTCGTAAAACTGAAAAATTTGAAGTGAATATAAGTCTTCGTAAAACTGATGAAATTTGAGAATATAAGTCTTCGAAAATATGGTGAAAATTGAAGTGAACATGTATCTTAAGATAATCTGCTGAAATTTGAGGTGAATATAAATCTTAAGAAAATCTGATGAAATTTGAACTGAATATAAGTCTTCAGAAAATCTGGTGATATTTGAAGTGAATATCAGTCTTCAGAAAATCTGATAAAATTGTTAGTGAATATAAGTCTTAAGAAAATCTGATGAAATTTGGAGTGAATATAAGTCTCAGAAAATATGGTGAAAATTGAAGTGAACATGTATCTTAAGATAATCTGATGAAATTTGAAGTGAATATAAATCTTAAGAAAATCGATGAAATTTGAACTAATATAAATCTTAAAATCGTGAAATTTGAAGTGAATATAAGTCTCGTAAAAATCATAAAATTGTTAGTGAATATAAGTCTTAAGAAAATCTGATGAAATTTGGAGTGAATATAAGTCTTCAGAAAATATGGTGAAAATTGAAGTGAACATGTATCTTAAGATAATCTGATGAAATTTGAGGTGAATATAAATCTTAAGAAAATCTGATGAAATTTGAAGGAAATATAAACCTTAAAGAAATCTGTTGAAATTTGAAGTGAATATAAGTCTTTAGAAAATCTATAAAATTTGAAGTGAATATAAGCCTTTAGAAAATATGGTAAAATTGAAGTGAACATAAATCTTAAGATAATCTGATTAAATTTGACTGAAATATAAATCTTAAAAAATATGATGAAATTTAAAGTGAATATAAGTCTCGTAAAACTGATAAATTTTAGTGAATATAAGTCATCGAAAATATGTGAAATTTGAAGTGAATATAAGTCATCAAAAACTGATGAAATTTTAAGTGAATATAAGTCTTCTAAAAATCTAGTGAAAATTGAATGAAATAAATCTTAAGAAAATTTGATGAAATTGAACTGAATATAAGTCTTCTAAAATGTGAAATTTGAAGTGAATATACCGTAAAACTGATAAAATTTGAAGTGAATATGTCTTCGTAAAACTGATGAAATTGAGTGAATATAAGTCTTCGAAAATATGGTGAAAATTGAAGTGAACATGTATCTTAAGATAATTAAATGAAATTTGAGGTGAATATAAATCTTAAGAAAATGATGAAATTTGAAGGAAATATAAACCTTAAAGAAATCATGAAATTTGAAGTGAATATAAGTCTTTAGAAAATCTATAAAATTTGAAGTGAAATGTTTTAGAAAATATGGTGAAAATTGAAGTGAACATAAATCTTAAGATAATCATTAAATTTGACTGAAATATAAATCTTAAAAAATATGATGAAATTTAAAGTGAATATAAGTCTTAGAAACTGATAAAATTTAGTGAATATCAGTCTTCGAAACTGATGAAATTTGAGTGAATATAAGTCTTCAGAAAATCTGATGAAATTAGGAGTGAATATAAGTCTTCAGAAAATGTGGTGAAAATTGAAGTGAACATGTATCTTAAGATAATCTGATGAAATTTGAAGTGAATATAAATCTTAAGAAAATCTGATGAAATTTGAAGGAAATATAAACCTTAAAAAAATCTGTTGAAATTTGAAGTGAATATAAGTCTTTAGAAAATCTATTAAAATTTGAAGTGAACATAAGTCTTTAGAAAATTTGGTGAAAATTAAAGTGAACATAAATCTTAAGATAATCTGATTAAATTTGAAGGAAATATAAATCTTAAAAAATATGATGAAATTTAAAGTGAATATAAGTCTTCAGAAAATCTGATAAAATTTTTAGTGAATATAAGTCTTCAGAAAATCTGATGAAATTTGAAGTGAATATAAGTCTCGTAAAATATGGTGAAAATTGAAGTGAAATGTATCTTAAGATAATCATGAAATTTGAGGTGAATATAAATCTTAAGAAAAATCATGAAATTTGAAGGAAATATAAGTCTTTAAAACTGTGAAATTGAAGTGAATATAAGTCTCTAAAATCTATAAAATTTTAGTGAATATAAGTCTTAAAATCTGAAATTTGGAGTGAATATAAGTCTTCGAAAATATGGTGAAAAATGAAGTGAACATGTATCTTAAGATAACTATGAAATTGAGGAATATAAATCTTAAGAAAATGATGAAATTTGAATGAATATAAGTCTTCAAAAGTGATATTTATGAATATCTTCTCGTAAAATCTATAAAATTGTTAGTGAATATAAGTCTTAAGAAACTGATGAAATTTGGAGTGAATATAAGTCTCGTAAAATATGGTGAAAATTGAAGTGAATATGTATCTTAAGATAACTGATGAAATTTGAGGTGAATATAAATCTTAAGAAAATGATGAAATTTGAAGGAAATATAAACCTTAAAGAAATCTTGAAATTTGAAGTGAATATAAGTCTTTAGAAAATCTATAAAATTTGAAGTGAACATAAGCCTTTAGAAAATATGGTGAAAATTGAAGTGAACATAAATCTTAAGATAACTGATTAATTTGACTAAATATAAATCTTAAAAAATATGATGAAATTTAAAGTGAATATAAGTCTTCGAAAATGATAAAATTTTTAGTGAATATAAGTCTCGTAAAACTGATGAAATTGGAGTGAATATAAGTCTTCGAAAATATGGTGAAAATTGAAGTGAACATGTATCTTAAGATAACTGATGAAATTTGAGGTGAATATAAATCTTAAGAAATCAATGAAATTTGAATGAATATAAGTCTCGTAAAAAGGTGAATTTGAAGTGAATATAAGTCTTCGAAACTGAAAATTTTAGTGAATATAAGTCTTAAAAATCATGAAATTTGAGTGAATATAAGTCTTCGAAAATATGGTGAAAATGAAGTGAAATATGTATCTTAAGATAACTGATGAAATTGAGGTGAATATAAATCTTAAGAAAATCATGAAATTTGAATGAATATGTCTCGTAAATGTGATATTTGAAGTGAATATCTCGAAAACTGATAAAATTTTAGTGAATATAAGTCTAAGAAAATCAATGAAATTTGGAGTGAATATAAGTCTCGAAAATATGGTGAAAATTGAAGTGAACATGTATCTTAAGATAACATGAAATTTGAGGTGAATATAAATCTAAGAAAATCTGAAATTTGAAGGAAATATAAACCTTAAAGAAACTGTTGAAATTTGAAGTGAATATAAGTCTTAGAAAATCTATAAAAATTTGAAGTGAACATAAGCCTTTAGAAAATATGGTGAAATTGAAGTGAACATAAATCTTAAGATAATCGATTAAATTTGACTAAATATAAATCTTAAAAAATATGATGAAATTTAAAGTGAATATAAGTCTTCGAAACTGATAAAATTTTAGTGAATATAAGTCTCGTAAAATCATGAAATTTTGAGTGAATATAAGTCTCAAATATGGTGAAAATTGAAGTGAACATGTATCTTAAGATAATCTGATGAAATTTGAGGTGAATATAAATCTTAAGAAAATCTGATGAAATTTGAAGGAAATATAAACCTTAAAAAATTTGTTGAAATTTGAAGTGAATATAAGTCTTAGAAAATCTGATAAAATTTGAAGTGAATATAAGCCTTTAAAAATATGGTGAAAATTGAAGTGAACATAAATCTTAAGATAACTGATTAAATTTGATGTAAATATAAATCTTAAAAAATATGATGAAATTTAAAGTGAATATAAGTCTTCGTAAAACTGATAAAATTTTGTGAATATAAGTCTTCGTAAAATATGGTGAAAATTGAAGTGAATATGTATCTTAAGATAATGGTGAAATTTTAAGTGAATATAAATCTTAAGAAAATCTTATGAAATTTGAAGTGAATATAAATCTTCGAAAATCATGAAATTTGAAGTGAATATAACGTAAAACTGATAAAATTTTAGTGAATATAAGTCTTAGAAAATCTATGAAATTTGGAGTGAATATGTCTTAAAAATATGGTGAAAATTGAAGTGAACATGTATCTTAAGATAACTGATGAAATTTGAGTGAATATAAATCTTAAGAAAATGATGAAATTTGAAGGTAATAAACCTTAAAGAAACTGTTGAAATTTGAAGTGAATATAAGTTTTAGAAAATCTATAAAATTTTAGTGAATATAAGTCTTAGAAAATATGGTGAAAATTGAAGTGAACATAAATCTTAAGATAATCATTAAATTTGAGTGAAATATAAATCTTAAAAAATATGATGAAATTTGAAGTGAATATAAGTCTCGAAAATCTGATAAAATTTTAGTGAATATAAGTCTTCTAAAACTATGAAATTTGGAGTGAATATAAGTCTTCTAAAATATGGTAAAATTGAAGGAAATGTATCTTAAGATAACGATGAAATTTGAGGTAATATAAATCTTAAGAAAATCATGAAATTTGAACTGAATATAAGTCTCTAAAATCGATATTTGAAGTGAATATAACTTAAAACTGATAAAATTTTAGTGAATATAAGTCTTAAGAAAATCTGATGAAATTTGGAGTGAATATAAGTCTTCAGAAAATATGGTGAAAATTGAAGTGAACATGTATCTTAAGATAATCTGATGAAATTTGAGGTGAATATAAATCTTAAGAAAATCCGATGAAATTTGAAGGAAATATAAACCTTAAAGAAATCTGTTGAAATTTGAAGTGAATATAAGTCTTTAGAAAATCTATTAAAATTTGAAGTGAACATAAGCCTTTAAGAAATATGGTGAAAATTAAAGTGAACATAAATCTTAAGATAATCTGATTAAATTTGACGGAAATATAAATCTTAAAAAAATATGATGAAATTTAAAGTGAATATAAGTCTTGTAAAATCGATAAAATTTTAGTGAATATAAGTTCAAGAAACTGATGAAATTTGGAGGAATATAAGTCTTCGTAAAATATGGTGAAAATTGAAGTGAACATGTATCTTAAGATAATCATGAAATTTGAGGTGAATATAAATCTTAAGAAAATCGATGAAATTTGAAGGAAATATAAACCTTAAAGAAATCTGTTGAAATTTGAAGTGAATATAAGTCTTTAGAAAATCTATTAAAATTTGAAGTGAACATAAGCCTTTAGAAAATATGGTGAAAATTGAAGTGAACATAAATCTTAAGATAATCTGATTAAATTTGACATAAAATATAAATCTTAAAACAATATGATGAAATTTAAAGTGAATATAAGTCTTTAGAAAATCTGATAAAATTTTTAGTGAATATAAGTCTCGTAAAATCGATGAAATTTGGAGTGAATATAAGTCTCGTAAAATATGGTGAAAATTGAAGTGAACATGTATCTTAAGATAATGATGAAATTTGAGGTGAATATAAATCTTAAGAAAATCATGAAATTTGAAGGAAATATAAACCTTAAAGAAATCGTTGAAATTTGAAGTGAATATAAGTCTTTAGAAAATCTATTAAAATTTGAAGTGAACATAAGCCTTTAAGAAATATGGTGAAATTGAAGTGAATATAAATCTTAAGATAATCATTAAATTTGACTGAAATATAAATCTTAAAAAATATGATGAAATTTAAAGTGAATATAAGTCTTCTAAAATGATAAATTTTAGTGAATATAAGTCTTCTAAAACTATGAAATTTGAGTGAATATAAGTCTCGTAAAATATGGTGAAAATTGAAGTGAACATGTATCTTAAGATAATCTGAAATTTGAGGTGAATATAAATCTAAGAAAATGATGAAATTTGAATCAATATAAGTCTCGTAAAATCTGTGATATTTGAAGTGAATATCGCCTTCGTAAAACTGATAAATTTTTGTGAATATAAGTCTTAAGAAAACTGATGAAATTTGGAGTGAATATAAGTCTTCGAAAATATGGTGAAAATTGAAGTGAACATGTATCTTAAGATAACTGATGAAATTTGAGTGAATATAATCTTAAGAAAATCTCATGAAATTTGAAGGAAATATAAACCTTAAAGAAATCTGAAATTTGAAGTGAATATAAGTCTTTAGAAAATCTATTAAAATTTGAAGTGAACATAAGCCTTAAGAAATATGGTGAAAATTGAAGTGAATATAAATCTTAAGATAATCTGATTAAATTTGACGGAATATAAATCTAAAAAATATGATGAAATTTAAAGTGAATATAAGTCTTAAAATCAATGAAATTTGGAGTGAATATAAACTTCGTAAAATATGGTGAAAATTGAAGTGAACATGTATCTTAAGATAATCTGATGAAATTTGAGGTGAATATAAATCTTAAGAAAATATGATGAAATTTGAAGGAAATAAACCTTAAAGAAACTGTTGAAATTTGAAGTGAATATAAGTCTTAGAAAATCTATTAAAATTTGAAGTGAACATAAGCCTTAAGAAATATGGTGAAAATTGAAGTGAACATAAATCTTAAGATAACTGATTAAATTTGACGGAAATATAAATCTTAAAAATATGATGAAATTTAAAGTGAATATAAGTCTCTAAAATTTGATAAATTTTTAGTGAATATAAGTCTTCAAAATCATGAAATTTGGAGTGAATATAAGTCTTCGTAAAATATGGTGAAAATTGAAGTGAACATGTATCTTAAGATAACTGATGAAATTTGAGGTGAATATAAATCTTAAGAAAATCATGAAATTTGAAGGAAATATAAACCTTAAAGAAACTGAAATTTGAAGTGAATATAAGTCTTAGAAAATCTATTAAATTTGAAGTGAATATAAGCCTTTAGAAAATATGGTGAAAATTGAAGTGAACATAAATCTTAAGATAATCTGATTAAATTTGAGGGAAATATAAATCTTAAAAAATATGATGAAATTTAAAGTGAATATAAGTCTTCGTAAAATCTATAAAATTTTAGTAAATATAAGTCATCTAAAATATGATGAAATTTGAAGTGAATATAAGTCATCAAAATCATGAAATTTTAAGTGAATATAAGTCTTCTAAAATCTAGTGAAAATTGAAGTGAACATAAATCTTAAGATAACTGATTAAATTTGACTAAATATAAATCTTAAAAATATGATGAAATTAAAGTGAATATAAGTCTTAGAAAATCATAAAATTTTAGTGAATATAAGTCTTCAAAAATCGATGAAATTTGGAGTGAATATAAGTCTTCAAAATATGGTGAAAATTGAAGTGAACATGTATCTTAAGATAACTCATGAAATTTAGGTGAATATAAATCTTAAGAAAATCTAATGAAATTTGAAGGAAATATAAACCTTAAAGAAATCATGAAATTTGAAGTGAATATAAGTCTTTAGAAAATCTATAAAAATTTGAAGTGAACATAAGCCTTTAAAAATATGGTGAAAATTGAAGTGAACATAAATCTTAAGATAACTGATTAAATTTGACTGAAATATAAATCTTAAAAAATATGATGAAATTTAAAGTGAATATAAGTCTTTAAAACTGATAAAATTTTAGTGAATATAAGTCTCAAAATCTAATGAAATTTGGAGTGAATATAAGTCTTCGTAAAATATGGTGAAAATTGAAGTGAAATGTATCTTAAGATAATTTGATGAAATTTGAGGTGAATATAAATCTTAAGAAAATCTGATGAAATTTGAAGGAAATATAAACCTTAAAGAAACTGCTGAAATTTGAAGTGAATATAAGTCTTAGAAAATCTATAAAATTTGAAGTGAAATAAGCCTTAAGAAAATATGGTGAAAATTGAAGTGAACATAAATCTTAAGATAATCTGATTAAATTTGACTGAAATATAAATCTTAAAATATGATGAAATTTAAAGTGAATATAAGTCTTCGTAAAACTGATAAAATTTTTAGTGAATATAAGTCTTCTAAAATCTGATGAAATTTGGAGTGAATATAAGTCTTCTAAAATATGGTGAAAATTGAAGTGAACATGTATCTTAAGATAATCTGATGAAATTTGAGGTGAATATAAATCTTAAGAAAATCTCATGAAATTTGAAGGAAATATAAACCTTAAAGAAATCTGAAATTTGAAGTGAATATAAGTCTTAGAAAATCTATTAAAATTTGAAGTGAACATAAGCCTTTAAGAAATATGGTGAAAATTAAGTGAACATAAATCTTAAGATAACTGATTAAATTTGACTAAATATAAATCTTAAAAAATATGATGAAATTTAAAGTGAATATAAGTCTTAAAACATGAAATTTGAGAATACAAAAAACTCTAAATATGGTGAAAATTGAAGTGAACATGTATCTTAAGATAATCTGATGAAATTTGAGGTGAATATAAATCTTAAGAAAATATGATGAAATTTGAAGGAAATATAAACCTTAAAGAAATCATGAAATTTGAAGTGAATATAAGTCTTAGAAAATCTATTAAAATTTGAAGTGAACATAAGCCTTTAAGAAATATGGTGAAAATTGAAGTGAACATAAATCTTAAGATAACTGATTAAATTTGACGAAATATAAATCTTAAAAAATATGATGAAATTTAAAGTGAATATAAGTCTCGTAAAATTTGATAAATTTTAGTGAATATAAGTCTTCTAAAAATCAAGAAATTTGGAGTGAATATAAGTCTTCGTAAAATATGGTGAAAATTGAAGTGAACATGTATCTTAAGATAATCTAATGAAATTTGAGGTGAATATAAATCTTAAGAAAATCTAATGAAATTTGAAGGAAATATAAACCTTAAAAAAACTGTTGAAATTTGAAGTGAATATAAGTCTTTAGAAAATCTATTAAAATTTGAAGTGAATATAAGCCTTTAGAAAATATGGTGAAAATTGAAGTGAACATAAATCTTAAGATAATCTGATTAAATTTGAGGGAAATATAAATCTTAAAAAAATATGATGAAATTTAAAGTGAATATAAGTCTTCAGAAAATCTAATAAAATTTTAAGTGAATATAAGTCATCAGAAAATATGATGAAATTTGAAGTGAATATAAGTCATCAAAAAATCTGATGAAATTTTAAGTGAATATAAGTCTTCAGAAAATCTAGTGAAAATTGAAGTGAACTTAAATCTTAAGATAATCTGATTAAATTTGACGGAAATATAAATCTTAAAAAATATGATGAAATTTAAAGTGAATATAAGTCTTTAGAAAATCAGATAAAATTTTTAGTGAATATAAGTCTTCAAAAAATCTGATGAAATTTGGAGTGAATATAAGTCTTCAGAAAATATGGTGAAAATTGAAGTGAACATGTATCTTAAGATAATCTGATGAAATTTGAGGTGAATATAAATCTAAGAAAATCTGATGAAATTTGAAGGAAATATAAACCTTAAAGAAATCATGAAATTTGAAGTGAATATAAGTCTTAGAAAATCTATTAAAATTTGAAGTGAACATAAGCCTTTAAAAATATGGTGAAAATTGAAGTGAACATAAATCTTAAGATAATCATTAAATTTGACGGAAATATAAATCTTAAAAATATGATGAAATTTAAAGTGAATATAAGTCTTCGTAAAATCGATAAATTTTTAGTGAATATAAGTCTCGAAAATGATGAAATTTGGAGTGAATATAAGTCTTGAAAATATGGTGAAAATTGAAGTGAACATGTATCTTAAGATAATCGATGAAATTTGAGGTGAATATAAATCTTAAGAAAATCATGAAATTTGAAGGAAATATAAACCTTAAAGAAATCATGCTGAAATTTGAAGTGAATATAAGTCTTTAGAAAATCTATAAAATTTGAAGTGAACATAAGCCTTTAAAAATATGGTGAAAATTGAAGTGAATATAAATCTTAAGATAACTGATTAAATTTGATAAATATAAATCTTAAAAATATGATGAAATTTAAAGTGAATATAAGTCTTCTAAATCTGATAAAATTTTAGTGAATATAAGTCTCGAAAATCTAATGAAATTTGGAGTGAATATAAGTCTAAAATATGGTGAAAATTGAAGTGAACATGTATCTTAAGATAACTGATGAAATTTGAGGTGAATATAAATCTTAAGAAAATCGATGAAATTTGAAGGAAATATAAACCTTAAAGAAATCATGAAATTTGAAGTGAATATAAGTCTTTAGAAAATCTATAAAAATTGAAGTGAACATAAGCCTTTAAAAATATGGTGAAAATTGAAGTGAACATAAATCTTAAGATAATCTGATTAAATTTGACGGAAATATAAATCTTAAAAATATGATGAAATTTAAAGTGAATATAAGTCTTCGTAAAACTGATAAATTTTTAGTGAATATAAGTCTCGTAAAACTGATGAAATTTGGAGGAATATAAGTCTTAGAAAATATGAAAATTGAAGTGAACATGTATCTTAAGAAAACTGATGAAATTTGAGGTGAATATAAATCTTAAGAAAATCTGATGAAATTTGAAGGAAATATAAACCTTAAAGAAATTTGTTGAAATTTGAAGTGAATATAAGTCTTTAGAAAATCTATAAAAATTTGAAGTGAACATAAGCCTTTAAAAAATATGGTGAAAATTGAAGTGAACATAAATCTTAAGATAATCTGATTAAATTTGACGGAAATATAAATCTTAAAAAAATATGATGAAATTTAAAGTGAATATAAGTCTTCAGAAAATCTGATAAAATTTTAGTGAATATAAGTCTTCGTAAAATCATGAAATTTGGAGTGAATATAACTCGTAAAATATGGTGAAAATTGAAGTGAACATGTATCTTAAGATAATCATGAAATTTGAGGTGAATATAAATCTTAAGAAAATCATGAAATTTGAAGGAAATATAAACCTTAAACTGCTGAAATTGAAGTGAATATAAGTCTTAGAAAATCTATAAAAATTTGAAGTGAACATAAGCCTTTAGAAAATATGGTGAAAATTGAAGTGAACATAAATCTTAAGATAATCTGATTAAATTTGACTGAAATATAAATCTTAAAAAATATGATGAAATTTAAAGTGAATATAAGTCTCGTAAAACTGATAAATTTTTAGTGAATATAAGTCTTCGTAAAACTGATGAAATTTGGAGTGAATATAAGTTCTAAAATATGGTGAAAATTGAAGTGAACATGTATCTTAAGATAACTGATGAAATTTGAGGTGAATATAAATCTTAAGAAAATCATGAAATTTGAAGGAAATATAAACCTTAAAGAAATCTGAAATTTGAAGTGAATATAAGTCTTAGAAAATCTATAAAATTTGAAGTGAAATAAGCCTTTAGAAAATATGGTGAAAATTGAAGTGAACATAAATCTTAAGATAATCTGATTAAATTTGACTAAATATAAATCTTAAAAAATATGATGAAATTTAAAGTGAATATAAGTCTTTAGAAAATCGATAAATTTTTAGTGAATATAAGTCTAAGAAAATCGATGAAATTTGGAGTGAATATAAGTCTTCGAAAATATGGTGAAATTGAAGGAACATGTATCTTAAGATAATCATGAAATTTGAGGTGAATATAAATCTTAAGAAAACTGATGAAATTTGAAGGAAATATAAACCTTAAAGAAATCGTTGAAATTTGAAGTGAATATAAGTCTTTAGAAAATCTATTAAAATTTGAAGTGAACATAAGTATGAGAAGATATGATGAGAATTGAAGTGAACATAAATCTTAAGATTATCTGATTAAATTTGACGTAAATATAAATCTTAAAAAATATGATGAAATTTAAAGTGAATATAAGTCTTCTAAAATCTGATAAAATTTTTAGTGAATATAAGTCTCCAAAATCTAATGAAATTTGGAGTGAATATAAGTCTTCAGAAAATATGGTGAAAATTGAAGTGGACATTTATCTTAAGATAATCTGATGAAATTAGAGGTGAATATAAATCTTAAGAAAATCTGATGAAATTTGAAGGAAATATAAACCTTAAAGAAATTTAAAGTGAATATAAGTCTTCAGAAAATCAGATAAATTTTTTAGTGAATATAAGTCTTCAGAAAATCTGATGAAATTTGGAGTGAATATAAGTCTTTAGAAAATATGGTGAAAATTGAAGTGAACATGTATCTTAAGAAAATCTGATTAAAATTTGAGGTGAATATAAATCTTAAGAAAATCTTCTGAAATTTGAAGGAAATATAAACCTTAAAGAAATTTGTTGAAATTTGAAGTGAATATAAGTCTTTAGAAAATCTATAAAAATTTGAAGTGAACATAAGCCTTTAAAAAATATGGTGAAAATTGAAGTGAACATAAATCTTAAGATAATCTGATTAAATTTGACGGAAATATAAATCTTAAAAAAATATGATGAAATTTAAAGTGAATATAAGTCTTTAGAAAATCTGATAAAATTTTTAGTGAATATAAGTCTTAAGAAAATCTGATGAAATTTGGAGTGAATATAAGTCTTCAGAAAATATGGTGAAAATTGAAGTGAACATGTATCTTAAGATAATCTGATGAAATTTGAGGTGAATATAAATCTTAAGAAAATCTGATGAAATTTGAAGGAAATATAAACCTTAAAGAAATTTGTTGAAATTTGAAGTGAATATAAGTCTTTAGAAAATCTATAAAAATTTGAAGTGAACATAAGCCTTTAAAAAATATGGTGAAAATTGAAGTGAACATAAATCTTAAGATAATGATTAAATTTTACGAAATATAAATCTTAAAAAATATGATGAAATTTAAAGTGAATATAAGTCTCGTAAAATGATAAAATTTTAGTGAATATAAGTCTTAAGAAAATCATGAAATTTGAGGAATATAAGTCTTCTAAAATATGGTGAAAATTGAAGTGAACATGTATCTTAAGATAATATGATGAAATTTGAGGTGAATATAAATCTTAAGAAAACTCATGAAATTTGAAGGAAATATAAACCTTAAAGAAATCGTTGAAATTTGAAGTGAATATAAGTCTTAGAAAATCTATAAAAATTTGAAGTGAACATAAGCCTTAAAAAATATGGTGAAAATTGAAGTGAACATAAATCTTAAGATAATCTGATTAAATTTGAAGGAAATATAAATCTAAAAAATATGATGAAATTTAAAGTGAATATAAGTCTTCGTAAAATCATAAATTTTTAGTGAATATAAGTCTCAAAATCTAATGAAATTTGGAGTGAATATAAGTCTTCTAAAATATGGTGAAAATTGAAGTGAACATGTATCTTAAGATAACTGATGAAATTTGAGGTGAATATAAATCTTAAGAAAACTGATGAAATTTGAAGGAAATATAAACCTTAAAGAAATCTATTGAAATTTGAAGTGAATATAAGTCTTAGAAAATCTATAAAATTTGAAGTGAACATAAGCCTTTAAAAAATATGGTGAAAATTGAAGTGAACATAAATCTTAAGATAATCTGATTAAATTTGACGAAATATAAATCTTAAAAAATATGATGAAATTTAAAGTGAATATAAGTCTTCTAAAATTGATAAATTTTTAGTGAATATAAGTCTCGTAAAATCCATGAAATTTGAATGAATATAAGTCTTTAGAAAATATGGTGAAAATTGAAGTGAACATGTATCTTAAGAAAATCTGATTAAAATTTGAGGTGAATATAAATCGTAAGAAAATCTTCTGAAATTTGAAGGAAATATAAACCTTAAAGAAATTTGTTGAAATTTGAAGTGAATATAAGTCTTAGAAAATCTATAAAAATTTGAACTGAATATAAGCCTTTAGAAAATATGGTGAAAATTGAAGTGAACTTAAATCTTAAGATAATCTGATTAAATTTGACGGAAATATAAATCTTAAAAAAGTATGATGAAATTTAAAGTGAATATAAGTCTCTAAAACTGATAAAATTTTAGTGAATATAAGTCTCGTAAAATCTAATGAAATTTGGAGTGAATATAAGTCTTTAAAATATGGTGAAAATTGAAGTGAACATGTATCTTAAGATAATCTGATGAAATTTGAGGTGAATATAAATCTTAAGAAAATCTGATGAAATTTGAAGGAAATATAAACCTTAAAGAAATCTATTGAAATTTGAAGTGAATATAAGTCTTTAGAAAATCTATAAAAATTTTAAGTGAATATAAGTCTTCAAAAAATCTAGTGAAAATTGAATTGAACATAAATCTTAAGAAAATCTGATGAAATTTGAATTGAATATAAGTCTTCAGAAAATCTGGTGATATTTGAAGTGAATATAAGTCTCAAAACTGATAAAATTTTAGTGAATATAAGTCTCTAAAATTGATGAAATTTGGAGTGAATATAAGTCTTCCGAAAATATGGTGAAAATTGAAGTGAACATGTATCTTAAGATAATTTGATGAAATTTGAGGTGAATATAAATCTTAAGAAAATCTGATGAAATTTGAAGGAAATATAAACCTTAAAGAAATCTGTTAAAATTTGAAGTGAATATAAGTCTTTAGAAAATCTATAAAAATTTGAAGTGAATATAAGCCTTTAGAAAATATGGTGAAAATTGAAGTGAACATAAATCTTAAGATAATCGATTAAATTTGACTGAAATATAAATCTTAAAAATATGATGAAATTTAAAGTGAATATAAGTCTTCGTAAAACTGATAAAATTTTTAGTGAATATAAGTCTTCCAAAATCTAATGAAATTTGAGGAATATAAGTCTTCGTAAAATATGGTGAAAATTGAAGTGAACATGTATCTTAAGATAACTGATGAAATTTGAGGAATATAAATCTTAAGAAAACTGATGAAATTTGAAGGAAATATAAACCTTAAAGAAATTTGTTGAAATTTAAGTGAATATAAGTCTTTAGAAAATCTATAAAATTTGAAGTGAACATAAGCCTTTAAAAATATGGTGAAAATTGAAGTGAATATAAATCTTAAGATAACTGATTAAATTTGACGGAAATATAAATCTTAAAAAATATGATGAAATTTAAAGTGAATATAAGTCTTCGTAAATGTGATAAAATTTTTAGTGAATATAAGTCTCTAAAATCATGAAATTTGAATGAATATAAGTCTCGTAAAATATGGTGAAATTGAAGTGAACATGTATCTTAAGATAACTGATGAAATTTGAGGTGAATATAAATCTTAAGAAAATCTCTGAAATTTGAAGGAAATATAAACCTTAAAGAAATTTGTTGAAATTTGAAGTGAATATAAGTCTTAGAAAATCTATAAAATTTGAAGTGAACATAAGCCTTAAAAAATATGGTGAAAATTGAAGTGAACATAAATCTTAAGATAACTGATTAAATTTACGGAATATAAATCTTAAAAAATATGATGAAATTTAAAGTGAATATAAGTCTTCGAAAACTGATAAAATTTTAAGTGAATATAAGTCTTAAGAAAATCATGAAATTTGGAGTGAATATAAGTCTTCTAAAATATGGTGAAAATTGAAGTGAACATGTATCTTAAGATAACTGATGAAATTTGAGGTGAATATAAATCTTAAGAAAATCGATGAAATTTGAAGGAAATATAAACCTTAAAGAAACTTGAAATTTGAAGTGAATATAAGTCTTAGAAAATCTATAAAATTTGAAGTGAATATAAGTCTCGTAAAATATGGTGAAAATTGAATGAACATAAATCTTAAGAAAATCTGATGAAATTTGAACTGAATATAAGTCTAAAAAATATGATGAAATTTAAAGTGAATATAAGTCTTCTAAAACTGATAAAATTTGAGTGAATATAAGTCTTCGTAAAACTGATGAAATTTGGAGGAATATAAGTCTTCGTAAAATATGGTGAAAATTGAAGTGAACATGTATCTTAAGATAATCTATGAAATTTGAGGTGAATATAAATCTTAAGAAAATCATGAAATTTGAAGGAAATATAAACCTTAAAGAAATCTGAAATTTGAAGTGAATATAAGTCTTTAGAAAATCTATAAAATTTGAAGTGAACATAAGCCTTTAGAAAATATGGTGAAAATGAAGTGAACATAAATCTTAAGATAATCTGATTAAATTTGAGGAAATATAAATCTTAAAAATATGATGAAATTTAAAGTGAATATAAGTCTTTAAAACTGATAAAATTTTTAGTGAATATAAGTCTCAAAATCTAATGAAATTTGGAGTGAATATAAGTCTTCTAAAATATGGTGAAAATTGAAGTGAACATGTATCTTAAGATAATCTGATGAAATTTGAGGTGAATATAAATCTTAAGAAAATCATGAAATTTGAAGGAAATATAAACCTAAAGAAACTGCTGAAATTTGAAGTGAATATAAGTCTTTAGAAAATCTATAAAATTTGAAGTGAACATAAGCCTTAAAAAATATGGTGAAAATTGAAGTGAACATAAATCTTAAGATAATGATTAAATTTGACTGAATATAAATCTTAAAAATATGATGAAATTTAAAGTGAATATAAGTCTCTAAAATCGATAAATTTTTAGTGAATATAAGTCTCGTAAAATCATGAAATTTGGAATGAATATAAGTCTTAGAAAATATGGTGAAAATTGAAGTGAACATGTATCTTAAGAAAATCATGAAATTTGAGGTGAATATAAATCTTAAGAAAATCGATGAAATTTGAAGGAAATATAAACCTTAAAGAAACTGAAATTTGAAGTGAATATAAGTCTTAGAAAATCTATAAAATTTGAAGTGAACATAAGCCTTTAAAAATATGGTGAAAATTGAAGTGAACATAAATCTTAAGATAATCGATTAAATTTGACGAAATATAAATCTTAAAAATATGATGAAATTTAAAGTGAATATAAGTCGTAAAACTGATAAAATTTAGTGAATATAAGTCTCCTAAAATCTAATGAAATTTGGAGGAATATAAGTCTTCGTAAAATATGGTGAAAATTGAAGTGAACATGTATCTTAAGATAACTGATGAAATTTGAGGTGAATATAAATCTTAAGAAAATCCATGAAATTTGAAGGAAATATAAACCTTAAAGAAATCGTTGAAATTTGAAGTGAATATAAGTCTTTAGAAAATCTATAAAAATTGAAGTGAACATAAGCCTTTAAAAAATATGGTGAAAATTGAAGTGAACATAAATCTTAAGATAATCATTAAATTTGACGGAATATAAATCTTAAAAAATATGATGAAATTTAAAGTGAATATAAGTCTTCGTAAAATCGATAAATTTTTAGTGAATATAAGTCTTAAAACTGATGAAATTTGGAGTGAATATAAGTCTTCAGAAAATATGGTGAAAATTGAAGTGAACATGTATCTTAAGAAAATCTGATTAAAATTTGAGGTGAATATAAATCTTAAGAAAATCTTCTGAAATTTGAAGGAAATATAAACCTTAAAGAAATTTGTTGAAATTTGAAGTGAATATAAGTCTTAGAAAATCTATAAAAATTTGAAGTGAACATAAGCCTTTAAAAATATGGTGAAAATTGAAGTGAACATAAATCTTAAGATAATCTGATTAAATTTACGAAAATATAAATCTTAAAAAAATATGATGAAATTTAAAGTGAATATAAGTCTTCGTAAAATGATAAAATTTTAGTGAATATAAGTCTTAAGAAAATCTGATGAAATTTGGAGTGAATATAAGTATTTAGAAAATATGGTGAAAATTGAAGTGAACATGTATCTTAAGATAATCTGATGAAATTTGAGGTGAATATAAATCTTAAGAAAATCATGAAATTTGAAGGAAATATAAACCTTAAAGAAATCTATTGAAATTTGAAGTGAATATAAGTCTTAGAAAATCTATAAAATTTAAGTGAATATAAGCCTTTAAAAATATAGTGAAAATTGAAGTGAACATAAATCTTAAGAAAACTGATTAAATTTGAACTGAATATAAATCTTAAAATATGATGAAATTTGAAGTGAATATAAGTCTTAGAAAATGATAAAATTTTTAGTGAATATAAGTCTTCGTAAAATTGATGAAATTTGGAGTGAATATAAGTCTTAAAATATGGTGAAAATTGAAGTGAACATGTATCTTAAGATAATCTGATGAAATTTGAGGTGAATATAAATCTTAAGAAAATCAATGAAATTTGAAGGAAATATAAACCTTAAAGAAACTGTTGAAATTTGAAGTGAATATAAGTCTTTAGAAAATCTATAAAAATTTGAAGTGAAATAAGCCTTTAGAAAATATGGTGAAAATTGAAGTGAACATAAATCTTAAGATAACTGATTAAATTTGACGGAAATATAAATCTTAAAAAATATGATGAAATTTAAAGTGAATATAAGTCTCGTAAAATCTGATAAAATTTTTAGTGAATATAAGTCTTCAAAATCTAATGAAATTTGGAGTGAATATAAGTCTCGTAAAATATGGTGAAAATTGAAGTGAACATGTATCTTAAGATAATCATGAAATTTGAGGTGAATATAAATCTTAAGAAAATCAATGAAATTTGAAGGAAATATAAACCTTAAAGAAATTGTTGAAATTTAAGTGAATATAAGTCTTAGAAAATCTATAAAATTTGAAGTGAACATAAGTCTTTAAAAAATATGGTGAAAATTGAAGTGAACATAAATCTTAAGATAATCTGATTAAATTTGACTAAATATAAATCTTAAAAAATATGATGAAATTTAAAGTGAATATAATTCTAAAATGTGATAAAATTTTTAGTGAATATAAGTCTTCATAAAATCTGATGAAATTTGGAATGAATGTAAGTCTTCAGAAAATATGGTGAAAATTGAAGTGAACATGTATCTTAAGATAATCTATAAAATTTGAGGTGAATATAAATCTTAAGAAAATCTGATGAAATTTGAAGGAAATATAAACCTTAAAGAAATTTGTTGAAATTTGAAGTGAATATAAGTCTTTAGAAAATCTATAAAAATTTGAAGTGAACGTAAGCCTTTAAAAAATATGGTGAAAATTGAAGTGAACATAAGTCTTAAGATAATCTGATTAAATTTTACGGAAATATAAATCTTAAATAAATATGTTGAAATTTAAAGTGAATATAAGTCTTCAGAAAATGTGATAAAATTTTTAGTGAATATAAGTCTTCAGAAAATCTGATGAAATTTGGAATGAATGTAAGTCTTCAGAAAATATGGTGAAAATTGAAGTGAACATGTATCTTAAGATAATCTGTATAAAATTTGAGGTGAATATAAATCTTAAGAAAATCTTGAAATTTGAAGGAAATATAAACCTTAAAGAAATTGTTGAAATTTGAAGTGAATATAAGTCTTTAGAAAATCTATAAAATTTGAAGTGAACATGCCTTTAAAAATATGGTGAAAATTGAAGTGAACATAAATCTTAAGATAATCTGATTAAATTTGACGGAAATATAAATCTTAAAAAATATGATGAAATTTAAAGTGAATATAAGTCTTCGTAAAACTGATAAAATTTTAGTGAATATAAGTCTTAAGAAAACTGATGAAATTTGGAGTGAATATAAGTCTTCGTAAAATATGGTGAAAATTGAAGTGAACATGTATCTTAAGATAATCATGAAATTTGAGGTGAATATAAATCTTAAGAAAATCGATGAAATTTGAAGGAAATATAAACCTTAAAGAAATCTTGAAATTTGAAGTGAATATAAGTCTTTAGAAAATCTATAAAAATTTGAAGTGAACTAAGCCTTTAAAAAATATGGTGAAAATTGAAGTGAACATAAATCTTAAGATAACTGATTAAATTTACTGAAATATAAATCTTAAAAAATATGATGAAATTTAAAGTGAATATAAGTCTTCGTAAAACTGATAAAATTTTAGTGAATATAAGTCTTAAGAAAATCATGAAATTTGGAGTGAATATAAGTCTTCTAAAATATGGTGAAAATTGAAGTGAACATGTATCTTAAGATAACTGATGAAATTTGAGGTGAATATAAATCTTAAGAAAACTGATGAAATTTGAAGGAAATATAAACCTTAAAGAAATCTATTGAAATTTGAAGTGAATATAAGTCTTTAGAAAATCTATAAAATTTGAAGTGAACATAAGCTTTAGAAAATATGGTGAAAATTGAAGTGAATATAAATCTTAAGATAACTGATTAAATTTGACGAAATATAAATCTTAAAAAATATGATGAAATTTAAAGTGAATATAAGTCTCTAAAATCGATAAAATTTTAGTGAATATAAGTCTCTAAAATCTAGTGAAATTGAAGTGAATATAAATCTTAAGAAAATCAAGGAAATTTGAATGAATATAAATCTTGTGAAACTGTGAAATTTGAAGTGAATATAATCTTCAAAAATCATAAAATTTGAAGTGAATATAAGTCTTTGAAATCATGAAATTTGAGTGAATATAAGTCTTCGAAAATATGGTGAAATTGAAGTGAACATGTATCTTAAGATAATGATGAAATTTGAGGTGAATATAAATCTTAAGAAAATCAATGAAATTTGAAGGAAATATAAACCTTAAAGAAACTGATGAAATTTGAAGTGAATATAAGTCTTAGAAAATCTATAAAATTTAAGTGAATATAAGTCTTCTAAAATATGGTGAAAATTGAAGTGAACATAAATCTTAAGAAAATGATGAAATTTGAATGAATATAAATCTTCGAAAACTGATGAAATTTGAAGTGAATATAAGCCTTCGTAAAATGTGATAAAATTTTAGTGAAATATAAGTCTTCAAAAATCAAAATGAAGTGAATATAAGTCTTCGTAAAATATGGTGAAAATGAAGTGAATATGTATCTAAGATAACGATGAAATTTGAGGTGAATATAAATCTTAAGAAAACTGATGAAATTTGAAGGAAATATAAACCTTAAAGAAATCATGAAATTTGAAGTGAATATAAGTCTTTAGAAAATCTATTAAAATTTGAAGTGAATATAAGCTTTAGAAAATATGGTGAAAATTGAAGTGAACATAAATCTTAAGATAATCTGATTAAATTTGACTGAAATATAAATCTTAAAAAATAGATGAAATTTGAAGTGAATATAAGTCTTTAAAATCTGATAAAATTTTAAGTGAATATAAGTTTCGAAAATCTAGTGAAAATTGAATGAATAAATCTTAAGAAAATCGATGAAATTTGAACCTAATATAAGTCTTCGTGAAATATGATGATATTTGAAGTGAATATAATCTAAAACTGATAAATTTTGTGAATATAAGTCTTCAGAAACATGAAATTTTGAATATAAGTTCTAAAATATGGTGAAAATTGAAGTGAACATGTATCTTAAGATAACTGATGAAATTTGAGGTGAATATAAATCTTAAGAAAATCATGAAATTTGAAGGAAATATAAACCTTAAAGAAACTGCTGAAATTTGAAGTGAATATAAGTCTTAGAAAATCTATAAAATTTAAGTGAATATAAGTCTAGAAAATATGGTGAAATTGAAGTGAACATAAATCTTAAGAAAATGATAAATTTGAATAATATAAATCTTAAAAAATATGTGATAATTTGAAGTGAATATAATCTTCTAAAATCTGATAAAATTTGAGTGAATATAAGTCTTCGTAAAATGATGAAATTTGGAGTGAATATAAGTCTTCGTAAAATATGGTGAAAATTGAAGTGAACATGTATCTTAAGATAATCTGATGAAATTTGAGGTGAATATAAATCTTAAGAAAATATGAAATTTGAAGGAAATATAAACCTTAAAGAAACTGAAATTTGAAGTGAATATAAGTCTTAGAAAATCTATAAAAATTTGAAGTGAACAAGCCTTTAGAAAATATGGTGAAAATTGAAGTGAACATAAATCTTAAGATAATCTGATTAAATTTGACTAAATATAAATCTTAAAAAATATGATGAAATTTAAAGAATATAAGTCTCTAAAAATGATAAAATTTTAGTGAATATAAGTCTTCAAAATCTGATGAAATTTGGAGTGAATATAAGTCTCGTAAAATATGGTGAAAATTGAAGTGAACATGTATCTTAAGATAATGATGAAATTTGAGGTGAATATAAATCTTAAGAAAATCATGAAATTTGAAGGAAATATAAACCTTAAAGAAATTGTTGAAATGAAGTGAATATAAGTCTTAGAAAATCTATAAAATTTGAAGTGAACATAAGCCTTAAAAAATATGGTGAAAATTGAAGTGAACATAAATCTTAAGATAATCATTAAATTTGACTGAATATAAATCTTAAAAAATATGATGAAATTTAAAGTGAATATAAGTCTTCGTAAATGTGATAAAATTTTAGTGAATATAAGTCTTCGTAAAACTGATGAAATTTGAAATGTTAAGTTCGTATATGGTGAAAATTGAAGTGAACATGTATCTTAAGATAACTGATGAAATTTGAGGTGAATATAAATCTTAAGAAAATCTTGAAATTTGAAGGAAATATAAACCTTAAAGAAATGTTGAAATTTGAAGTGAATATAAGTCTTAGAAAATCTATAAAAATTTGAAGTGAACATAAGCCTTAAAAAATATGGTGAAAATTGAAGTGAACATAAATCTTAAGATCTGATTAAATTTGACTAAATATAAATCTTAAAAAATATGATGAAATTTAAAGTGAATATAAGTCTTTAAAATGATAAAATTTTTAGTGAATATAAGTCTTCGTAAAACTGATGAAATTGAGTGAATATAAGTCTCGTAAAATATGGTGAAAATTGAAGTGAACATGTATCTTAAGATAATCGATGAAATTTGAGGTGAATATAAATCTTAAGAAAATCGATGAAATTTGAAGGAAATATAAACCTTAAAGAAATTGTTGAAATTTGAAGTGAATATAAGTCTTTAGAAAATCTATAAAATTTGAAGTGAACATAAGCCTTTAAAAATATGGTGAAAATTGAAGTGAACATAAATCTTAAGATAATGATTAAATTTACTAAATATAAATCTTAAAAAAATATGATGAAATTTAAAGTGAATATAAGTCTTCTAAATGATAAAATTTTTAGTGAATATAAGTCTTCGTAAAATCATGAAATTTGGAATGAATAAGTCTTCGTAAAATATGGTGAAATTGAAGTGAATATGTATCTTAAGATAACTGATGAAATTTGAGGTGAATATAAATCTTAAGAAAATCTTGAAATTTGAAGGAAATATAAACCTAAAGAAATTTGTTGAAATTTGAAGTATAAGTCTTTAGAAAATCTAAAAATTTGAAGTGAATATAAGCCTTTAAAAAATATGGTGAAAATTGAAGTGAATATAAATCTTAAGATAACTGATTAATTTGACGGAAATATAAATCTTAAAAATATGATGAAATTTAAAGTGAATATAAGTCTCGTAAAATCGATAAAATTTTTAGTGAATATAAGTCTTCGAAAATCTAATGAAATTTGGAGTGAATATAAGTCTTTAAATATGGTGAAAATTGAAGTGAACATGTATCTTAAGATAACTGATGAAATTTGAGGTGAATATAAATCTTAAGAAAATCATGAAATTTGAAGGAAATATAAACCTTAAAGAAATTATGAAATTTGAAGTGAATATAAGTCTTAGAAAATCTATAAAAATTTGAAGTGAACATGTTTCCTTAAAAATATGGTGAAAATTGAAGGAACATAAATCTTAAGATAACTGATTAAATTTGACGAAATATAAATCTTAAAAAATATGATGAAATTTAAAGTGAATATAAGTCTTTAAAATGTGATAAAATTTTTAGTGAATATAAGTCTTCGAAACTGATGAAATTTGGAGTGAATATAAGTCTTCGTAAAATATGGTGAAAATTAGTGAACATGTATCTTAAGATAATCATGAAATTTGAGGTGAATATAAATCTTAAGAAAATCATGAAATTTGAAGGAAATATAAACCTTAAAGAAATTGTTGAAATTTGAAGTGAATATAAGTCTTTAGAAAATCTATAAAATTTAAGTGAACTAAGCCTTTAAAAATATGGTGAAAATTGAAGTGAACATAAATCTTAAGATAATCTGATTAAATTTGACTAAATATAAATCTAAAAAATATGATGAAATTTAAAGTGAATATAAGTTCGTAAATGTGATAAAATTTTAGTGAATATAAGTCTTCTCGAAAATGATGAAATTTGGAGTGAATATAAGTCTCTAAAATATGGTGAAATTGAAGAACATGTATCTTAAGATAACTGCTGAAATTTGAGGTGAATATAAATCTTAAGAAAATCATGAAATTTGAAGGAAATATAAACCATAAAGAAATTTGTTGAAATTTAAGGTGAATATAAGTCTTTAGAAAATCTATAAATTTGAAGTGAACATAAGCCTTTAAAAAATATGGTGAAAATTGAAGTGAACATAAATCTTAAGATAATCTGATTAAATTTGACTAAATATAAATCTTAAAAAATATGATGAAATTTAAAGTGAATATAAGTCTCGTAAAACTGATAAAATTTTTAGTGAATATAAGTCTTCTAAAATCTAATGAAATTTGGAGTGAATATAAGTCTTCGAAAATATGGTGAAAATGAAGTGAACATGTATCTTAAGATAATCATGAAATTTGAGGTGAATATAAATCTTAAGAAAATCTGATGAAATTTGAAGGAAATATAAACCTTAAAGAAATTTGTTGAAATTTAAGGTGAATATAAGTCTTTAGAAAATCTATAAAAATTTGAAGTGAACATAAGCCTTTAAAAAATATGGTGAAAATTGAAGTGAATATAAATCTTAAGATAATCTGATTAAATTAGACGGAAATATAAATATTAAATAAATACGTTGAAATTTAAAGTGAATATAAGTCTTCAGTAAATGTGATAAAATTTAGTGAATATAAGTCTTCGAAAATCATGAAATTTGGAGTGAATATAAGTTCGTAAAATATGGTGAAAATTGGTGAACATGTATCTTAAGATAACTGATGAAATTTGAGGTGAATATAAATCTTAAGAAAATCTTGAAATTTGAAGGAAATATAAACTTAAAGAAATTTGTTGAAATTTGAAGTGAATATAAGTCTTTAGAAAATCTATAAAAATTTGAAGTGAACATAAGCCTTTAAAAAATATGGTGAAATTGAAGGAACATAAATCTTAAGATAATCGATTAAATTTGACTAAATATAAATCTTAAAAAATATGATGAAATTTAAAGTGAATATAAGTCTTCAAATGTGATAAAATTTTTAGTGAATATAAGTTCGTAAAACTGATGAAATTTGGAATGAAGTCTTCGAAAATATGGTGAAAATTGAAGTGAATATGTATCTTAAGATAATCATGAAATTTGAGGTGAATATAAATCTAAGAAAATCATGAAATTTGAAGGAAATATAAACCTTAAAGAAATTTGTTGAAATTTGAAGTGAATATAAGTCTTTAGAAAATCTATAAAATTTGAAGTGAACATAAGCCTTTAAAAAATATGGTGAAATTGAAGTGAACATAAATCTTAAGATAATCGATTAAATTTGACTGAAATATAAATCTTAAAAAATATGATGAAATTTAAAGTGAATATAAGTCTTCGTAAAATGTGATAAAATTTTAGTGAATATAAGTCTCGTAAAATTTGATGAAATTTGGAGTGAATATAAGTCTCGTAAAATATGGTGAAATTGAAGTGAACATGTATCTTAAGATAATCATGAAATTTGAGGTGAATATAAATCTTAAGAAAATCTTGATAAATTTGAAGGAAATATAAACCTTAAAGAAATTTGTTGAAATTTGAAGTGAATATAAGTTTAGAAAATCTATAAAATTAGTGAACATAAGCCTTAAAAAATATGGTGAAAATTGAAGTGAATATAAATCTTAAGATAACTGATTAAATTTGACTAAATATAAATCTTAAAAAATATGATGAAATTTAAAGTGAATATAAGTCTCGTAAAATCGATAAATTTTTAGTGAATATAAGTCTTCCGAAAATCTAATGAAATTTGGAGTGAATATAAGTCTTCAGAAAATATGGTGAAAATTGAAGTGAACATGTATCTTAAGATAATCTGATGAAATTTGAGGTGAATATAAATCTTAAGAAAATCTGATGAAATTTGAAGGAAATATAAACCTTAAAGAAATTTGTTGAAATTTAAGGTGAATATAAGTCTTTAGAAAATCTATAAAATTTGAAGTGAACATAAGCCTTTAAAAAATATGGTGAAAATTGAAGTGAATATAAATCTTAAGATAATCTGATTAAATTTGACGTAAATATAAATCTTAAAAAATATGATGAAATTTAAAGTGAATATAAGTCTCTAAATGTGATAAAATTTTAGTGAATATAAGTCTTCGTAAAATCTGATGAAATTTGGAGTGAATATAAGTCTTCGTAAAATATGGTGAAAATGAAGTGAACATGTATCTTAAGATAATCTTAAAATTTGAGGTGAATATAAATCTTAAGAAAATCTGATGAAATTTGAAGGAAATATAAACCTAAAGAAATTGTTGAAATTGAAGTGAATATAAGTCTTAGAAAATCTATATAAAATTTGAAGTGAACTAAGCCTTAAAAATATGGTGAAAATTGAAGTGAATATAAATCTTAAGATAATCTGATTAAATTTGACGAAATATAAATCTTAAAAAATATGATGAAATTTAAAGTGAATATAAGTCTTCTAAAATGTGATAAATTTTAGTGAATATAAGTCTTCTAAAACTGATGAAATTTGGAGTGAATATAAGTCTTCGTAAAATATGGTGAAAATTGAAGTGAACATGTATCTTAAGATAACTGATGAAATTTGAGGTGAATATAAATCTTAAGAAAATCTTGAAATTTGAAGGAAATATAAACCTTAAAGAAATTGTTGAAATTTGAAGTGAATATAAGTCTTAGAAAATCTATAAAATTTGAAGTGAACATAAGCCTTAAAAAATATGGTGAAAATTGAAGTGAATATAAATCTTAAGATAACTGATTAAATTTGACTAAATATAATCTTAAAAAATATGATGAAATTTAAAGTGAATATAAGTCTTCGTAAAATGTGATAAAATTTTAGTGAATATAAGTTTAAAATCATGAAATTTGGAATGAATGTCTTCGTAAATATGGTGAAAATTGAAGTGAACATGTATCTTAAGATAATCTATGAAATTTGAGGTGAATATAAATCTTAAGAAAATCTCTGAAATTTGAAGGAAATATAAACCTTAAAGAAATTTGTTGAAATTTGAAGTGAATATAAGTCTTAGAAAATCTATAAAATTTGAAGTGAACATAAGCCTTAAAAAATATGGTGAAAATTGAAGTGAACATAAATCTTAAGATAACTGGATTAAATTTGACTAAATATAAATCTTAAAAAATATTGAAATTTAAAGTGAATATAAGTCTTAAAATGTGATAAATTTTTAGTGAATATAAGTCTTAAAATTTGGATGAAATTGGAATGAATGTAAGTTCTAAAATATGGTGAAAATGAAGTGAACATGTATCTTAAGATAACTGCTTAAAATTTGAGGTGAATATAAATCTTAAGAAAATCAAATTTGAAGGAAATATAAACCTTAAAGAAATTTGTTGAAATTTGAAGTGAATATAAGTCTTAGAAAATCTATAAAATTTGAAGTGAACATAAGCCTTTAAAAAATATGGTGAAATTGAAGTGAATATAAATCTTAAGATAATCTGATTAAATTTGACTAAATATAAATCTTAAAAAATATGATGAAATTTAAAGTGAATATAAGTCTTCGTAAAATCAGAAAATTTTTAGTGAATATAAGTCTTCCTAAAATCTAATGAAATTTGAGTGAATATAAGTCTTCTAAAATATGGTGAAATGAAGTGAACATGTATCTTAAGATAACTGATGAAATTTGAGGTGAATATAAATCTAAGAAAACTGATGAAATTTGAAGGAAATATAAACCAAAGAAATTTGTTGAAATTTAAGTGAATATAAGTCTTTAGAAAATCTATAAAATTTGAAGTGAACATAAGCCTTAAAAATATGGTGAAAATTGAAGTGAACATAAATCTTAAGATAATCGATTAAATTTGACAAATATAAATCTTAAAAAATATGATGAAATTTAAAGTGAATATAAGTCTTCTAAAATGTGATAAAATTTTAGTGAATATAAGTCTTCGAAAATCATGAAATTTGGAAATGAATGTCTTCGTAAAATATGGTGAAAATGAAGAACATGTATCTTAAGATAATCTGTATAAAATTTGAGGTGAATATAAATCTTAAGAAAATCTTCTGAAATTTGAAGGAAATATAAACCTTAAAGAAATTTGTTGAAATTTGAAGTGAATATAAGTCTTTAGAAAATCTATAAAAATTTGAAGTGAACGTAAGCCTTTAAAAAATATGGTGAAAATTGAAGTGAACATAAATCTTAAGATAATCTGATTAAATTACTAAATATAAATTTAAATAAATATGATGAAATTTAAAGTGAATATAAGTCTTCGTAAAATGTGATAAATTTTTTAGTGAATATAAGTCTCGTAAAATCTCGATGAAATTGAGTGAATGTCTTCGTAAAATATGGTGAAAATTGAAGTGAACATGTATCTTAAGATAATCATGAAATTTGAGGTGAATATAAATCTAAGAAAATCTTGAAATTTGAAGGAAATATAAACCTTAAAGAATTTGTTGAAATTTGAAGTGAATATAAGTCTTTAGAAAATCTATAAAAATTGAAGTGAACATAAGCCTTAAAAAATATGGTGAAAATTAGTGAATATAAATCTTAAGATAATCTGATTAAATTTGACTAAATATAAATCTTAAAAAATATGATGAAATTTAAAGAATATAAGTCTTCGTAAAATCTGATAAAATTTTTAGTGAATATAAGTCTTCGTAAAACTGATGAAATTTGGAATGAATATAAGTCTTCTAAAATATGGTGAAAATTGAAGTGAATATGTATCTTAAGATAACTGATGAAATTTGAGGTGAATATAAATCTTATGAAAATCTGATGAAATTTGAAGGAAATATAAATCTTAAAGAAATCTGTTGAAATTTGAAGAGAATATAAGTCTTTAGAAAATCCATAAAAATTTGAAATGAACATAAGCCTTTAAAAAATATGGTGAAAATCAAGTGAACATAAATCTTAAGATAACTGGATTAAATTTTACGAAATATAAATCTTAAAAAATATGATGAAATTTAGTGAATATAAGTCTTCGTAAAATCGATAAATTTTAGTGAATATAAGTCTTCGTAAAACTGGTGAAATTTGGAGTGAATATAAGTCTTCAAAATATGGTGAAATTTGAATGAATATAAGTCTTCGAAAAATCTAGGTGAAATTTGAAGTAAATATCTTCAAAATCTGATAAAATTTGAGTGAATATAAGTCTTCAGAAATCGATGAAATTTGGAGTGAATATAAGTCTCTAAAATATGGTGAAATTGAAGGAACATGTATCTTAAGATAACTGATGAAATTTGAGGTGAATATAAATCTTAAGAAAACTGATGAAATTTGAAATATAAACCTTAAAGAAATCTGTTGAAATTTGAAGTGAATATAAGTCTTTAGAAAATCTATAAAATTGAAGTGAACATAAGCCTGAAAATATGGTGAAAAAGAATATAAATCTTAAGAAATCTGATTAATTTGAGGGAAATATAAATCTTAAAAAATATGATGAAATTTAAAGGAATATAAGTCTTCAAAATCATAAATTTTTAGTGAATATAAGTCTTCTAAAATCTATAGAAATTTGGTGAATATGTCTCTAAAAATATGGTGAAAATTGAAGGAACATGTATCTTAAGATAATCAATGAAATTTGAGGTGAATATAAATCTTAAGAAAATGATGAAATTTGAAGGAAATATAAACCTAAAGAAACTGATGAAATTTGAAGTGAATAAGTCTTAGAAAATCTATAAAATTTGAAGTGAATATGTTTAGAAAATATGGTGAAAATTGAAGTGAACATAAATCTTGATAACTGATTAAATTTGAGTGAAATATAAATCTTAAAAAATATGAGATGAAATGAAGTGAATATAAGTCTTCGAAATCGATAAAATTTTAGTGAATATAAGTCTTTAAAATCTAGTGAAAATTGAACAACATAAATTCTAAGAAAATGGTATGAAATTTGAATGAATATAAGTCTTTAAGAAATCTCGTGATTTCATGAATATAATTGTAAAATCTGATAAAATTTGAGTGAATATAAGTCTTCAGAAATCATGAAATTTGAGTGAATATAAGTCTTCGTAAAATATGGTGAAAATTGAAGTGAATATGTATCTTAAGATAACTGGATGAAATTGAGGGAATATAAATCTAAGAAAATCATGAAATTAAGGAAATATAAACTTTAAAGAAATCGTTGAAATTTGAAGTGAATATAAGTCTTAGAAAATCTATAAAAATTTGAAGTGAATATAAGCCTTTAGGAAAATATGGTGAAATTGAAGTGAATATAAATCTTAAGATAATCAATTAAATTTGACTGAATATAAATCAAAATATGATGAAATTTAAAGTGAATATAAGTCTAGAAAATCTAATAAACTTTTAGTGAATATAAGTCTCTAAAAACTGGATGAAATTTGGAGGAATATAAGCCTTCGTAAAAATATGAGCAATACGTAACTGTGAACGAAGTACAATGA
>CM038793.1:4586636-4654087 GCA_021764765.1 Vicia sativa
TTCAATTTCACCATATTTTCTAAAAACATATGTTCACTTCCAATTTAATAGATTTTCTAAAAAATTATTCACTTTAAATTTCATCGATTTCTTTAAGGATTTTATATTTCTTCAAATTTCATCAGTTTTCTTAAGATTTATATTAGCCTCCATTCATCGAGATTATCTTAAGATACATGTTCACTTCAATTTTCACCATATTTTAAAGACTTATATTCACTCCAAATTTTCATGATTTTACGAGACTTATATTCACTAAAATTTTGTCAATTTTCGAGACTTATATTCACTTTAAATTTCATCATATTTTTTAAGATTTATATTTCCGTCAAATTTAATCAGTTATCTTAAGATTTATATTCACTTCAATTTTCACCATATTTTCTAAAGGCTTATATTCACTTCAAATTTTATAGATTTTCTAAAGACTTATATTCACTTCAAATTTCAGCAGTTTCTTTAAGGTTTATATATTTCCTTCAAATTTCACATATTTTTCTTAAGATTTATATTCACCTCAAATTTCATCAGTTATCTTAAGATACATGTTCATTCAATTTTCACCATATTTTAGAAGACTTATATTCACTCCAAATTTCATCAGTTTTACGAGACTTATATTCACTTCAAATTTTATAGATTTTCAAGAGGCTTATATTCACTTCAAATTTCACAGATTTTTTAAGACTTATATTCATTCAAATTTCATTAGATTTTCTTAAGATTATATTCATTCAAATTTCACTAGATTTACCTTAAGACTTATATTCATTCAAATTTCATGATTTTTGATGACTTATTCACTTCAATTTCATCATATTTTACGAAGACTTATATTCACTTAAAATTTTATCAGTTTTCTAAAGACTTATATTCACTTTAAATTTCATCATATTTTTTAAAGATTTATATTTCGTCAAATTTAATCCATTATCTTAAGATTTATGTTCCTTCATTTTCACCATATTTTCTAAAGGCTTATGTTCACTTCAAATTTTAATAGATTTTCTAAGACTTATATTCACTTCAAATTTCATGATTTCTTTAAGGTTTATATTTCCTTCAAATTTCATGATTTTCTTAAGATTTATATTCACCTCAAATTTCATGATTATCTTAAGATACATGTTCACTTCAATTTTCACCATATTTTAGAGACTTATATTCACTCAAATTTCATCGATTTTACGAGACTTATATTCACTAAAATTTTGTCAGTTTTACGAAGACTTATATTCACTTTAAATTTCATCATATTTTTTAAGATTTATATTCCGTCAAATTTAATCAGTTATCTTAGATTTATGTTCACTTCAATTTTCACCATATTTTTAAAGGCTTATGTTCACTTCAAATTTTTATAGATTTTCTAAGACTTATATTCACTTCAAATTTCAACAGTTTCTTTAAGGTTTATATTTCCTTCAAATTTCATGATTTTCTTAAGATTTATATTCACCTCAAATTTCTTGATTATCTTAAGATACATGTTCACTTCAATTTTCACCATATTTTACGAAGACTTATATTCCTCCAAATTTCATCGATTTTCGAAGACTTATATTCACTAAAAATTTTTGTCAGTTTACGAAGACTTATATTCACTTTAAATTTCATCATATTTTTAAGATTTATATTTCCGTCAAATTTAATCAGATTATCTTAAGATTTATGTTCACTTCAATTTTCCCATATTTTCTAAAGGCTTATGTTCACTTCAAATTTTATAGATTTTCTAAAGACTTATATTCACTTCAAATTTCATGATTTCTTTAAGGTTTATATTTCCTTCAAATTCATCAGTTTTTCTTAAGATTTATATTCACCTCAAATTTCATCAGATTATCTTAAGATACATGTTCACTTCAATTTTCACCATATTTTACGAAGACTTATATTCACTCAAATTTCATCATATTTTCGAAGACTTATATTCACTAAATTTTATCAGTTTTACGAGAAACTTATATTCACAAATTTCATCAGTTTTCTAAAGATTTATATTTATTTCAAATTTCATCAGATTTTCTTAAGATTTATGTTCACTTCAATTTTCACCTGATTTTCTGAAGACTTATATTCATAAAATTTTATGATTTTGAAGACTTATATTCACTAAATTTCATCATATTTTGAGACTTATATTCATAAAATTTTATATTTTACGAAGACTATTCACTTAAATTTCATCATATTTTTTTAAGATTTATATTTACTCAAATTTAATCCTTATTATCTTAAATTTATGTTCACTTCAATTTCACCATATTTTCTAAGGCTTATATTCACTTCAAATTTTATAGATTTTCTAAAGACTTATATTCTTCAAATTTCATGATTTCTTTAAGGTTTATATTTCCTTCAAATTTCATCATATTTTTCTTAAGATTTATATTCTTTCAAATTTCTCAGTTATCTTAGATTTATGTTCACTTCAATTTCACCATATTTTACTAGACTTATTTTCACTCCAAATTTCATTGATTTTTTAAAGACTTATATTCACTTCAAATTTTATCGATTTTCGAGGCTATATTCACTTCAAATTTCATGATTTTACGAAGACTTATATTCACTTCAAATTTCATCAGATTTTCTTAGATTTATATTCATTCAATTTTCACTTGTTTTCGAAGATTATATTCATAAAATTTCATCAAATTTTTTGATGACTTATATTTCACTTCAAATTTCATCGTATATTAGAACTTATATTTCACTAAATTTTATCATTTTACGAAGACTTATATTCACTTTAAATTTCATCATATTTTTTAGATTTATATTTCAAAATCAATTAATCAGTTATCTTAAGATTTATGTTCCTTCATTTTCACCATATTTTCTAAAACTTATGTTCACTTCAAATTTTAATAGATTTTCTAAAGACTTATATTCACTTCAAATTTCAACGATTTCTTTAAGGTTTATATTTCCTTCAAATTTCATCAGTTTTCTTAAGATTTATATTCACCTCAAATTTCATAGTTATCTTAAGATACATGTTCACTTCAATTTTCACCATATTTTCGAAGACTTATATTCTCCAATTTCATCAGTTTCGAAGACTTATATTCACTAAAAATTTTATCAGATTTACGAAGACTTATATTCACTTTAAATTTCATCATATTTTTTAGATTTATATTTAGTCAAATTTAATCAGTTATCTTAAGATTTATGTTCACCAATTTTCACCATATTTTCTAAAGGCTTATGTTCACTTCAAATTTTATAGATTTTCTAAAGACTTATATTCACTTCAATTTCAACAGATTTCTTTAAGGTTTATATTTCCTTCAAATTTCACAGATTTTCTTAGATTTATATTCACCTCAAATTTCATCAGTTATCTTAAGATACATATTCCTTCAATTTTCACCATATTTACGAAGACTTATATTCACTCCAATTTCGCCAGTTTTACGAAGACTTATATTCACTTCAAATTTTGTCAGTTACGAGGACTATATTCACTTATATCACGGTTTTTAGAACTTATATTCGATTCAAATTTCATCAGATTTTCTTAAGATTTATGTTCAATTCAATTTCACTATGATTTTAAAGACTTATATTCACTTCAAATTTCATGATTTTTGATACTTATATTCCTTCAATTTCATCATATTTTGAGACTTATCACTTAAAATTTTATCAGTTTTAGAGAGACTTATATTCACTTCAAATTTCATCAGTATTTTTTAAGATTTATATTTCCGTCAATTTTCAGTTATCTTAAGATTTATGTTCACTTCAATTTTCACCATATTTTCTAAAGGCTTATATTCACTTCAAATTTTATAGATTTTCTAAAACTTATATTCACTTCAAATTTCATGATTTCTTTAAGGTTTATATTTCCTTCAAATTTCATCAGATTTTCTTAAGATTTATATTTCCTCAAATTTCATGATTATCTTAGATACATGTTCACTTCAATTTTCACCATATTTTACGAGACTTATATTCACTCCAAATTTCATCAGTTTTTAGAAGACTTATATTCACTAAAAATTTATCAGTTTTAGAACTTATATTCCTTTAAATTTCATCATATTTTTAAGATTTATATTAGTCAAATTTAATCAGTTATCTTAAGATTTATGTTCCTTCAATTTTCACCATATTTTCTAAAGGCTTATATTCACTTCAAATTTTATCAGATATTCTGAAGACTTAAATTAACTTCAAATTTCAATAGAATTTTTTATGGTTTATATTTCCTTCAAATTTCATCATATTTTCTTAAGATTTATATTCACTTCAAATTTCATCAGATTATCTTAAGATACATGTTCACTTCAATTTTCACCATATTTTAGAGACTTATATTCACTCCAAATTTCATGATTTTACGAAGACTTATATTCACTTCAAATTTTATCAGTTACGGTGATATTCACTTCAATTTCACAGTTTTCGATTATATTCCTTCAAATTTCATTAGATTTCTTAGATTTATATTCATTCAATTTTCACTAGATTTTAGAACTTATATTCATAAAATTTCATCAAATTTTTGAAGACTTATATTCACTTCAAATTTCATCATATTTCGAGACTTATATTCACTAAAATTTTATCAGTTTTCGACTTATATTCACTTTAAATTTCATCATATTTTTAGATTTATATTTAATTCAATTTAATCAGATTATCTTAAGATTTATGTTCACTTCAATTTTCACCATATTTTAAGGCTTATGTTCACTTCAAATTTTAATAGATTTTCTAAGACTTATATTCACTTCAAATTTCATGATTTCTTTAGGTTTATATTTCCTTCAAATTTCTTGATTTTCTTAAGATTTATATTCACCTCAAATTTCATCAGTTATCTTAAGATACATGTTCACTTCAATTTTCACCATATTTTTACGAGACTTATATTCACTCCAAATTTCATGATTTTCGAAGACTTATATTCACTAAAAATTTTATCAGTTTTACGAGACTTATATTCACTTTAAATTTCATCATATTTTTAAGATTTATATTTCAGTCAAATTTAATCAGATTATCTTAAGATTTATGTTCACTTCATTTTTCACCATATTTCTAAAGGCTTATGTTCACTTCAAATTTTATAGATTTTCTAAAGACTTATATTCACTTCAAATTTCAACGATTTCTTTAAGGTTTATATTTCCTTCAAATTTCACATATTTTCTTAAGATTTATATTCACCTCAAATTTCATCAGTTATCTTAAGATACATGTTCACTTCAATTTTCACCATATTTTACGAAGACTTATATTCACTCCAAATTTCATCGATTTTACGAGACTTATATTCACTTCAAATTTTATCAGTTTTGAAATGATATTCTTCAAATTTCACAGTTTTCGAAGACTTATATGATTCAAATTTCATCAGATTTTCTTAAGATTTATGTTCATTCAATTTTCTAGATTTTGACTTATATTCACTTAAAATTTCATCATATTTTTGATGACTTATATTCACTTCAAATTTCATCATATTTTAGAGAGACTTATATTCACTTAAATTTTATCAGTTTCGAAGACTTATATTCACTTTAAATTTCATAATTTTTAAGATTTATATTTAGTCAATTTAATCAGATTATCTTAAGATTTATGTTACTTCATTTTCACCATATTTTAAGGCTTATGTTCACTTCAAATTTAATAGATTTTCTAAAGACTTATATTCACTTCAAATTTCAATTTCTTTAAGGTTTATATTTCCTTCAAATTTCATCATATTTTCTTAAGATTTATATTCACCTCAAATTTCATCAGATTATCTTAAGATACATATTCACTTCAATTTTCACCATATTTTAAGAACTTATATTCACTCCAAATTTCATTGATTTTTACGAGACTTATATTCACTAAAAATTTTATCAGTTTTAGAGACTTATATTCACTTTAAATTTCATCATATTTTTTAAGATTTATATTTCAGTCAAATTTAATCAGTTATCTTAAGATTTATGTTCACTTCATTTTCACCATATTTTCTAAAGACTTATGTTCACTAATTTTTATAGATTTTCTAAGACTTATATTCACTTCAAATTTCAGCAATTCTTTAAAGTTTATATTTCCTTCAAATTTCATCATATTTTCTTAAGATTTATATTCACCTCAAATTTCATCAGATTATCTTAAGATACATGTTCACTTCAATTTTCACCATATTTTACGAGACTTATATTCCTCCTAATTTCATCAGTTTTACGAAGACTTATATTCACTTTCAAATTTTATCAGTTTTAAAGTTATATTCACTTCAAATTTCATCATATTTTTTAAGATTATATTCACTTCAAATTTCATTAGATTTTCTTAAGATTTATTCAATTCAATTTTCCTAGATTTTTACGAAGACATGTCCTTAAAATTTCATCAGATTTTTTGATGACTTATATTCACTTCAAATTTCATCATATTTTCTGAAGACTTATATTCACTTAAAATTTTATCAGATTTTAGGAAGACTTATATTCACTTTAAATTTCATCATATTTTTTAAGATTTATATTTCCGTCAAATTTAATCAGATTATCTTAAGATTTATGTTCACTTCAATTTTCACCATATTTTCCATAGGCTTTTGTTCACTTCAAATTTTAATATATTTTCTAAAGACTTATATTCACTTCAAATTTCAGCAGTTTCTTTAAGGTTTATATTTCCTTCAAATTTCATGATTTTCTTAAGATTTATATTCACCTCAAATTTCATCAGTTATCTTAAGATACATGTTCACTTCAATTTTCACCATATTTCGAAGACTTATATTCACTCCAAATTTCATTGATTTTACGAAGACTTATATTCACTAAAAATTTATCAGATTTTCGAAGACTTATATTCACTTTAAATTTCATCATATTTTTTAAGATTTATATTTAGTCAAATTTAATCAGTTATCTTAAGATTTATGTTCACTTCAATTTTCACCATATTTTCTAAAGCTTATGTTCACTTCAAATTTTATAGATTTTCTAAAGACTTATATTCACTTCAAATTTCAGCGATTTCTTTAAGGTTTATATTTCCTTCAAATTTCACATATTTTTTATGATTTATATTCACCTCAAATTTCATCAGTTATCTTAAGATACATGTTCACTATTTTCACCTTACGAAGACTTATATTCACTCTAATTTCATTGATTTTCGAGAACTTATATTCACTTCAAATTTTATCAGTTTTTAAGTGATATTCACTTCAAATTTCATCAGTTTTAAAGACTTATATTGATTCAAATTTCATTAGATTTTCTTAGATTTATATTCACTTCAATTTCATAGATTTTTTAGAAGACTTATATTCATAAATTTCATCAAATTTTTTGATGACTTATATTCACTTAAATTTCATCATATTTTCACGAAGACTTATATTCACTAAAATTTTATCAGTTTTAGAGACTTATATTCACTTTAAATTTCATCATATTTTTTAAATTTATATTTAGTCAAATTTAATCAAGTTATCTTAAGATTTATCACTTCAATTTTCACCATATTTTCTAAAGGCTTATGTTCACTTCAAATTTAATAGATTTTCTAAAGACTTATATTCACTTCAAATTTCAGCAGTTTCTTTAAGGTTTATATTTCCTTCAAATTTCATGATTTTCTTAAGATTTATATTCACCTCAAATTTCATCAGATTATCTTAAGATACATGTTCACTTCAATTTTCACCATATTTTCGAAGACTTATATTCATCCAAATTTCATGATTTTACGAAGACTTATATTCACTAAAATTTTATCAGTTTTAGGACTTATATTCAAATTTCATCATATTTTTAAGATTTATATTTCAGTCAATTTAATCAGTTATCTTAAGATTTATGTTCACTTCAATTTTCACCATATTTTCTAAAGGCTTATGTTCACTTCAAATTTTATAGATTTTCTAAAGACTTATATTCACTTCAAATTTCAGCAGTTTCTTTAAGGTTTATATTTCCTTCAAATTTCATATTTTCTTAAGATTTATATTCACCTCAAATTTCATGATTATCTTAAGATACATGTTACTTCAATTTTCACCATATTTTAGAAGACTTATATTCACTCCAAATTTCATTGATTTTACGAAGACTTATATTCACTTCAAATTTTATCAGTTTTCTAGTATTCACTTAATTTCACAGTTTTCGAAGACTTATATTCAGTTCAAATTTCATTAGATTTCTTAAATTTATGTTCAATTCAATTTCACTAGATTTTACGAGACTTATATTCACCAATTCATGATTTTTCTTGACTTATATTCACTTCAATTTCATCATATTTTAGAAGACTTATATTCACTTAAAATTTTATCAGTTTCGAGAGACTTATATTCACTTTAAATTTCATCATATTTTTTAAGATTTATATTTCAGTCAATTTAATCAGTTATCTTAAGATTTATGTTCACTTCATTTTCACCATATTTTCTAAAGGCTTATGTTCACTTCAATTTTAATAGATTTTCTAAGACTTATATTCACTTCAAATTTCAGCAGTTTCTTTAAGGTTTATATTTCCTTCAAATTTCATCAGTTTTCTTAAGATTTATATTCACCTCAAATTTCATCGGATTATCTTAAGATACATGTTCACTTCAATTTTCACCATATTTTACGAAGACTTATATTCACTCCAATTTCATCAGTTTTGAAGACTTATATTCACTAAAAATTTATCAGTTTTAGAGACTTATATTCACTTTAAATTTCATCATATTTTTAAGATTTATATTTCAGTCAAATTTAATCAGTTATCTTAAGATTTATGTTCACTTCAATTTTCACATATATTTTCTAAAGGCTTATGTTCACTTCAATTTTATAGATTTTCTAAGACTTATATTCACTTCAAATTTCATGATTTCTTTAAGGTTTATATTTCCTTCAAATTTCATCAGTTTTCTTAAGATTTATATTCACCTCAAATTTCATCAGTTATCTTAAGATACATGTTCACTTCAATTTTCACCATATTTTTGAAGACTTATATTCACTCCAAATTTCATAGATTTTACGAAGACTTATATTCACTAAAAATTTTATCAGTTTTACGAAGACTTATATTCACTTTAAATTTCATCATATTTTTAAGATTTATATTTAAGTCAAATTTAATCAGTTATCTTAAGATTTATGTTCACTTCAATTTTCACCATATTTTCTAAAGGCATATTTCACTTCAAATTTTAATAGATTTTCTAAAGACTTATATTCACTTCAAATTTCAGCAGTTTCTTTAAGGTTTATATTTCCTTCAAATTTCATGATTTTCTTAGATTTATATTCACCTCAAATTCATCAGTTATCTTAAGATACATGTTCACTTCAATTTCACCATATTTTACGAGACTTATATTCACTCCAAATTTCATCGATTTTAGAACTTATATTCACTAAAAATTTTATCAGTTTTACGAAGACTTATATTCACTTTAAATTTCATCATATTTTTTAAGATTTATATTTAGTCAAATTTAATCAGTTATCTTAATTTATGTTCACTTCAATTTTCACCATATTTTCTAAAGGCTTGTTCTTCAAATTTTATAGATTTTCTAAAGACTTATATTCACTTCAAATTTCAAGCAGTTTCTTTAAGGTTTATATTTCCTTCAAATTTCATCAGTTTTCTAAGATTTATATTCACCTCAAATTTCATAGATATCTTAAGATACATGTTCACTTCAATTTTCACCATATTTTCTGAAGACTTATATTCACTCCAAATTTCATCAGATTTTCGAAGACTTATATTCACTAAAATTTTTTTCAGTTTTACTGAAGACTTATATTCACTTTAAATTTCATCATATTTTTTTAAGATTTATATTTCCGTCAAATTTAATCAGATTATCTTAAGATTTATGTTCACTTCAATTTTCACCATATTTTCTAAAGGCTTATGTTCACTTCAAATTTTTATAGATTTTCTAAAGACTTATATTCACTAAATTTCAACAGTTTCTTTAAGGTTTATATTTCCTTCAAATTTCATGATTTTCTTAAGATTTATATTCACCTCAAATTTCATCATTATCTTAAGATACATGTTCACTTCAATTTTCACCATATTTTAGAGACTTATATTCCTCCAATTTCATCAGTTTTACGAACTTATATTCACTTCAAATTTTATAGTTTTACGAAGCTTATATTCACTTCAAATATCACGGTTTTCTAAGACTTATATTCGAGTTCAAATTTCATTAGATTTCTTAAGATTTATATTCATTCAATTTTCACTAGATTTTTGAACTTATATTCATAAAATTTCATCGATTTTTGATGACTTATATTCACTTAAATTCATCATATTTACGAAGACTTATATTCACTTAAAATTTTATCAGTTTTTACGAACTTATATTCACTTTAAATTTCATCATATTTTTAAGATTTATATTTCGTCAAATTTAATCAGTTATCTTAAGATTTATGTTCACTTCAATTTTCACCATATTTTCTAAAGGCTTATGTTCACTTCAAATTTTAATAGATTTTCTAAGACTTATATTCACTTCAAATTTCAGCAGTTCTTTAAGGTTTATATTTCCTTCAAATTTCAGATTTTCTTAAGATTTATATTCCCTCAAATTTCATCAGTTATCTTAAGATACATGTTCACTTCAATTTTCACCATATTTACAGAAGACTTATATTCTCCAAATTTCATCAGTTTTACGAGACTTATATTCACTAAAAATTTATCAGATTTTTAGAAGACTTATATTCACTTTAAATTTCATCATATTTTTTAAGATTTATATTCCGAGTCAAATTTAATCAGTTATCTTAAGATTTATGTTCACTTCAATTTTCACCATATTTTTAAAGGCTTATGTTCACTTCAAATTTTATAGATTTTCTAAGACTTATATTCACTTCAAATTTCATGATTTCTTTAAGGTTTATATTTCCTTCAAATTTCATCAGTTTTCTTAAGATTTATATTCACCTCAAATTTCATCAGTTATCTTAAGATACATGTTCACTTCAATTTTCACCATATTTTACGAGACTTATATTCACTCCAAATTTCATCAGATTTTCGAAGACTTATATTCACTAAAAATTTTATCAGTTTTACGAAGACTTATATTCACTTTAAATTTCATCATATTTTTTAAGATTTATATTTCCGTCAAATTTAATCAATTATCTTAAGATTTATGTTCACTTCAATTTTCACCATATTTTCTAAAACATGTTCACTTCAAATTTTATAGATTTTCTAAAGACTTATATTCACTTCAAATTTCATGATTTCTTTAAGGTTTATATTTCCTTCAAATTTCATTGATTTTCTTAAGATTTATATTCACCTCAAATTTCATCAGTTATCTTAAGATACATGTTCACTTCAATTTCACCATATTTTACAAGACTTATATTCACTCCAATTTCATGATTTTACGAACTTATATTCACTTTCAAATTTTATCGATTTTTAGAAGACTTATATTCACTAAATTTCATCATATTTTTAAGATTTATATTCAGTTCAAATTTCATTAGATTTTCTTAAGATTTATGTTCAATTCAATTTTCACTAGATTTTCTGAAGACTTATATTCACTTAAAATTTCATCAGATTTTTTGATGACTTATATTCACCAATTTCATCATATTTTTAGGAGACTTATATTCATAAAATATTATCAGTTTTACGAAGATTTATATTCTTTAATTTCATCATATTTTTTAAGATTTATATTTCCGTCAATTTAATCGATTATCTTAAGATTTATGTTCACTTCATTTTCACCATATTTTCTAAAGGCTTATGTTCACTTCAAATTTAATAGATTTTCTAAGACTTATATTCACTTCAAATTTCAACAGTTTCTTTAAGGTTATATTTCCTTCAAATTTCATCAGATTTTCTTAAGATTTATATTCCTCAAATTTCATCAGATTATCTTAAGATACATGTTCACTTCAATTTTCACCATATTTTTAGAAGACTTATATTCACTCCAAATTTCATCAGTTTTCGAAGACTTATATTCACTAAAAATTTATCGATTTACGAAGACTTATATTCACTTTAAATTTCATCATATTTTTAAGATTTATATTTAGTCAAATTTAATCAGATTATCTTAAGATTTATGTTCACTTCAATTTTCACCATATTTTTTAAGGCATATTCACTTCAAATTTTATAGATTTTCTAAGACTTATATTCACTTCAAATTTCACGATTTCTTTAGGTTTATATTTCCTTCAAATTTCATGATTTTCTTAAGATTTATATTCACCTCAAATTTCATCAGATTATCTTAAGATACATGTTCACTTCAATTTTCACCATATTTTAGAACTTATATTCCTCCAAATTTCATCAGTTTTAGAAGACTTATATTCACTTCAATTTATCAGATTTTAGAAGGTTATATTCACTTCAAATTTCATCATATTTTAAGAGCTTATATTCAGTTCAAATTTCATCAGATTTTCTTAAGATTTATGTTCATTCAATTTTCACTAGATTTTCGAAGACTTATATTCACTTCAAAATTTCATGATTTTTGAGACTTATATTCACTTCAAATTTCATCATTATTTTAAAGACTTATATTCACTTCAAATTTTATCAGTTTTTACGAAGACTTATATTCACTTTAAATTTCATCATATTTTTTAAGATTTATATCACTCAAATTTAATCAGTTATCTTAAGATTTATGTTCACTTCAATTTCACCATATTTTTAAAAGGCTTATTCACAAAATTTTAATAGATTTTCTAAAGACTTATATTCACTTCAAATTTCAACAGTTTCTTTAAGTTTATATTTCCTTCAAATTTCATCAGATTTTCTTAAGATTATATTCACCTCAAATTTCATCAGTTATCTTAAATACATGTTCACTTCAATTTTCACCATATTTTACGAGACTTATATTCACTCCAATTTCATGATTTTAGAGACTTATATTCACTAAAAATTTTATCAGTTTTCTAAGACTTATATTCACTTAAATTTCATCATATTTTTAAGATTTATATTTAGTCAAATTTAATCAGTTATCTTAAGATTTATATTCAAATTTTTCCATATTTTTAAAGGCTTATATTCACTTCAAATTTTATAGATTTTCTAAAGACTTATATTCACTTCAAATTTCATGATTTCTTTAAGGTTTATATTTCCTAAATTTCATCAGTTTTCTTAAGATTTATATTCACCTCAAATTTCATCAGTTATCTTAAGATACATGTTCACTTCAATTTTCACCATATTTTTAGAAGACTTATATTCACTCAAATTTCATCAGTTTTAAGAGACTTATATTCACTAAAAATTTATCAGATTTTACAGACTTATATTCACTAAATTTCATCATATTTTTTTAAGATTTATATTTCGTCAAATTTAATCAGTTATCTTAAGATTTATGTTCTTCAATTTTCACCATATTTTAAAGCTTATATTCACTTCAAATTTTATGATTTTTAAAGACTTATATTCACTTCAAATTTCATCATGTTTCTTTAAGGTTTATATTTCCTTCAAATTTCATCGATTTTCTTAAGATTTATATACCTCAAATTTCATGATTATCTTAAGATACATGTTCACTTCAATTTTCACCATATTTTAGAGACTTATATTCACTCAAATTTCATCAGTTTCTGAAGACTTATATTCACTTCAAATTTTATCCAGTTTTTACGAGGCTTATATTCACTTCAAATTTCACAGTTTCTAAGACTTATGTCAGTTCAATTTCATGATTTTCTTAAGATTTATATTCATTCAATTTTCCTAGATTTTACGAGACTTATATTCACTTAAAATTTTTTATCAGTTTTAGAACTTATATTCACTTTAAATTTCATCATATTTTTTAATTTATATTTCAGTCAAATTTAATCAGATTATCTTAAGATTTATGTTCACTTCATTTTCACCATATTTTCTAAAAGCTTATGTTCACTTCAAATTTTAATAGATTTCTAAAGACTTACACTTCAATTTCAACAGTTTCTTTAGGTTTATATTTCCTTCAAATTTCATCAGTTTTCTTAAGATTTATATTCACCTCAAATTTCATCAGATTATCTTAAGATACGTTCACTTCAATTTTCACCATATTTTACAGACATATTCACTCCAATTTCATCAGTTTTAAAGACTTATATTCACTAAATTTTATCATTTTACGAAGACTTATATTCACTTTAAATTTCATCATATTTTTAAAGATTTATATTTAGTCAAATTTAATCAGATTATCTTAAGATTTATGTTCACTTCAATTTTCACCATATTTTTAAAACTTATTTACTTCAAATTTTATAGATTTTCTAAAGACTTATATTCACTTCAAATTTCAACGATTTCTTTAAGGTTTATATTTCCTTCAAATTTCATGATTTTCTTAAGATTTATATTCACCTCAAATTTCATCAGTTATCTTAAGATACATGTTCACTTCAATTTTCACCATATTTTACGAAGACTTATATTCACTCCAAATTTCATCAGATTTTAGAGACTTATATTCACTAAAAATTTATCAGTTACGAGACTTATATTCACTTTAAATTTCATCATATTTTTATATTTTAGTCAAATTTAATCGAGTTATCTTAAGATTTATGTTCACTTCAATTTTCACCATATTTTTAAAGGCTTATGTTCACTTCAAATTTTTATAGATTTTCTAAGACTTATATTCACTTCAAATTTCAACAGATTTCTTTAAGGTTTATATTTCCTTCAAATTTCATCAGTTTTTAAGATTTATATTCACCTCAAATTTCATGGTTATCTTAAGATACATGTTCACTTCAATTTTCACCATATTTTACGAAGACTTATATTCACTCCAAATTTCATCAGTTTTAAGACTTATATTCACTAAAAATTTTATCAGTTTTAGAAGACTTATATTCACTTTAAATTTCATCATATTTTTAAGATTTATATTTAGTCAAATTTAATCAGTTATCTTAAGATTTATGTTCACTTCAATTTTCACCATATTTTCTAAAGGCTTATGTTCACTTCAAATTTTTATAGATTTTCTAAGACTTATATTCACTTCAAATTTCAACAGTTTCTTTAAGGTTTATATTTCCTTCAAATTTCATCAGTTTTCTTAAGATTTATATTCACCTCAAATTTATCAGTTATCTTAAGATACATGTTCCTTCAATTTTCACCATATTTTACGAAGACTTATATTCTCCAAATTTCATAGTTTTACGAAGACTTATATTCACTAAAATTTTATCAGTTTTACGAAGACTTATATTCAAATTTATCATATTTTTTAGATTTATATTCAGTTCAAATTTCATGATTTTCTTAAGATTTATGTTCAATTCAATTTTCACTAGATTTTAAGACTTATATTCACTTAAATTTTATCAGATTTTAAAGACTTATATTCACTTCAAATTTCATCATATTTTTTAAGTTTATATTCCTTCAAATTTCATGAGTTATCTTAAGATTTATATTCACTTCAATTTTCACCATATTTTTAAAAAGCTTATATTCACTTCAAATTTTAATAGATTTTCTAAAGACTTATATTCACTTCAAATTTCATCAGTTTCTTTAAGGTTTATATTTCCTTCAAATTTCATCATTTTTTTAGATTTATATTCCCTCAAATTTCATCATTATCTTAAGATTTATGTTCACTTCAATTTTCACCATATTTTTAAGACTTATATTCACTCCAAATTTCATAGATTTTCTGAAGACTTATATTCACTTCAAATTTTCAGTTTTAAGGTTTATATTCCTTCAAATTTCATCAGTTTCTTAAGATTTATATTCATTCAAATTTCATCATTTTCTTAAGATTTATGTTCAATTCAATTTTCACTATTTTACGAGACTTATATTCACTAAAATTTTATCAGTTTTAGAAGACTTATATTCACTTTAAATTTCATCATATTTTTTAAGATTTATATTTCAGTCAAATTTAATCAGTTATCTTAAGATTTATATTCACTTCAATTTTCACCATATTTTCTAAAGCTTATGTTCACTTCAAATTTTAATAGATTTTCTAAGACTTATATTCACTTCAAATTTCAACAGATTTCTTTAAGGTTTATATTTCCTTCAAATTTCATCGATTTTCTTAAGATTTATATTCACCTCAAATTTCATCAGTTATCTTAAGATACATGTTCACTTCAATTTTCACCATATTTTACGAGACTTATATTCACTCAAAATTTCATCAGTTTTACGAGACTTATATTCACTAAAAATTTTATCAGTTTACGAAGACTTATATTCACTTTAAATTTCATCATATTTTTTAAGATTTATATTTCAGTCAAATTTAATCAGTTATCTTAAGATTTATGTTCACTTCAATTTTCACCATATTTTTAAAGGCTTGTTCACTTCAAATTTTAATAGATTTTCTAAAGACTTATATTCACTTCAAATTTCAATGATTTCTTTAAGGTTTATATTTCCTTCAAATTTCATTGATTTTCTTAAGATTTATATTCACCTCAAATTTCATCAGATTATCTTAAGATACATGTTCACTTCAATTTTCACCATATTTTTGAGACTTATATTCACTCAAATTTCATGATTTTACGAGACTTATATTCACTAAAATTTTATCAGTTTTCTAAGACTTATATTCACTTTAAATTTCATCATATTTTTTAGATTTATATTTAGTCAAATTTAATCAGATTATCTTAAGATTTATGTTCACTTCAATTTTCACCATATTTTTTAAAGGCTTATGTTCACTTCAAATTTTTATAGATTTTCTAAGACTTATATTCACTTCAAATTTCAGCAGTTTCTTTAAGGTTTATATTTCCTTCAAATTTCATTGATTTTCTTAAGATTTATATTCACCTCAAATTTCATCAGTTATCTTAAGATACATGTTCACTTCAATTTTCACCATATTTTACGAACTTATATTCACTCCAAATTTCATCAGTTTTAGAGACTTATATTCACTAAAAATTTTATCAGTTTTACGAGACTTATATTCACTTTAAATTTCATCATATTTTTTAAGATTTATATTTCGTCAAATTTAATCAGATTATCTTAAGATTTATGTTCACTTCAATTTTCACCATATTTTCTAAAGGCTTATGTTCACTTCAAATTTTATAGATTTTCTAAAGACTTATATTCACTTCAAATTTCATGATTTCTTTAAGGTTTATATTTCCTTCAAATTTCATCGATTTTCTTAAGATTTATATTCACCTCAAATTTCATAGATTATCTTAAGATACATGTTCACTTCAATTTTCACCATATTTTCGAAGACTTATATTCACTCCAAATTTCATCAGTTTTACGAGACTTATATTCACTAAAAATTTTATCAGTTTTACGAAGACTTATATTCACTTTAAATTTCATCATATTTTTTAAGATTTATATTTCAGTCAAATTTAATCAGTTATCTTAAGATTTATGTTCACTTCATTTTCACCATATTTTAAGGCTTATGTTCACTTCAAATTTTATAGATTTTCTAAGACTTATATTCACTTCAAATTTCAACGATTTCTTTAAGGTTTATATTTCCTTCAAATTTCATCAGTTTTCTTAAGATTTATATTCACCTCAAATTTCATCAGATTATCTTAAGATACATATTCACTTCAATTTTCACCATATTTTACGAACTTATATTCCTCCAAATTTCATCAGTTTTACGAGACTTATATTCACTAAAAATTTTATCAGATTTTCTAAAGACTTATATTCACTTTAAATTTCATCATATTTTTAAGATTTATATTTCGTCAAATTTAATCAGTTATCTTAAGATTTATGTTCACTTCAATTTTCACCATATTTTCTAAAACTTATTCACTTCAAATTTTATAGATTTTCTAAGACTTATATTCACTTCAAATTTCAAAATTTCTTTAAGGTTTATATTTCCTTCAAATTTCATGATTTTCTTAAGATTTATATTCACCTCAAATTTCATCGATTATCTTAAGATACATGTTCACTTCAATTTTCACCATATTTTACGAGACTTATATTCACTCCATTTCATTGATTTCCGAAGACTTATATTCACTCAAATTTTATCAGTTTTCTAAGGTGATATTCACTTCAAATATCATGGTTTTAGAGACTTATATTCAGTTCAAATTTCATGATTTTCTTAAGATTTATATTTCAATTCAATTTTCTAGATTTTACGAAGACTTATATTCACTAAAATTTTATGATTTTACGAACTTATATTCACTTAAATTTCATCATATTTTTTAAGATTTATATTTAGTCAAATTTAATCAGTTATCTTAAGATTTATATTCACTTCAATTTTCACCATATTTTCTAAAAGCATATTCACTTCAAATTTAATAGATTTTCTAAGACTTATATTCACTTCAAATTTCATGATTTCTTTAAGGTTTATATTTCCTTCAAATTTCATCAGTTTTCTTAAGATTTATATTCCCTCAAATTTCATCAGTTATCTTAAGATACATATTCACTTCAATTTTCACCATATTTTACGAGACTTATATTCCTCCAAATTTCATCAGTTTTACGAGACTTATATTCACTAAAAATTTATCATTTTCGAAGACTTATATTCACTTTAAATTTCATCATATTTTTTAAGATTTATATTTAGTCAAATTTTCATTATCTTAAGATTTATGTTCACTTCAATTTTCACCATATTTTTAAAGGCTTATGTTCACTTCAATTTTTATAGATTTTCTAAAGACTTATATTCACTTCAAATTTCAGCATTTCTTTAAGGTTTATATTTCCTTCAAATTTCATGATTTTCTTAAGATTTATATTCACCTCAAATTTCATCAGATTATCTTAAGATACATGTTCACTTCAATTTTCACCATATTTTACGAGACTTATATTCACTCCAATTTCATTCATTTTTACGAGACTTATATTCACTAAAATTTTATCAGTTTTTACGAGACTTATATTCACTTTAAATTTCATCATATTTTTTAAGATTTATATTTCAGTCAAATTTAATCAGATTATCTTAAGATTTATGTTCACTTCAATTTTCACCATATTTTCTAAGGCTTATGTTCACTTCAATTTTTATAGATTTTCTAAGACTTATATTCACTTCAAATTTCAGATTTCTTTAAGGTTTATATTTCCTTCAAATTTCATTGATTTTCTTAAGATTTATATTCCCTCAAATTTCATCGATTATCTTAAGATACATGTTCACTTCAATTTTCACCATATTTTACGAAGACTTATATTCACTCCAATTTCATTGATTTTACGAAGACTTATATTCACTAAAATTTTATCAGTTTTCAGACTTATATTCACTTTAAATTTCATCATATTTTTAAAGATTTATATTTCAGTCAATTTAATCGATTATCTTAAGATTTATGTTCATTTCAATTTTCACCATATTTTTTAAGGCTTATTTCACTTCAAATTTTATAGATTTTCTAAGACTTATATTCACTTCAAATTTCAGATTTCTTTAAGGTTTATATTTCCTTCAAATTTCATGATTTTCTTAAGATTTATATTCACCTCAAATTTCATCATTATCTTAAGATACATGTTCACTTCAATTTTCACCATATTTGAGACTTATATTCACTCAAATTTCATCAGTTTTACGAGACTTATATTCACTAAAAATTTTATCAGTTTTTTGAAGACTTATATTCACTTTAAATTTCATCATATTTTTAAGATTTATATTTAGTCAAATTTAATCGGATTATCTTAAGATTTATATTCACTTCAATTTTCACCATATTTTCTAAGGCTTATGTTCACTTCAAATTTTATAGATTTTCTAAGACTTATATTCACTTCAAATTTCAGAGTTTCTTTAAGGTTTATATTTCCTTCAAATTTCATTGATTTTCTTAAGATTTATATTCACCTCAAATTTCATCAGATTATCTTAAGATACATGTTCACTTCAATTTTCACCATATTTTACGAAGACTTATATTCACTCCAAATTTCATCAGTTTCACGAAGACTTATATTCGTCAAATTTTATCAGTTTTAAGGCGATATTCACTTCAAATTTCATCAGTTTTTAGAGATTTATATTCAGTTCAAATTTCATCAGTTTTCTTAGATTATGTTCACTTCAATTTTCACTAGCTTTTAAAGATTTATATTCACTTAAATTTTATCAGTTTTAGACTTATATTCACTTTAAATTTCATCATATTTTTTAAGATTTATATTTCAGTCAAATTTAATCAGTTATCTTAAGATTTATGTTCACTTCAATTTTCACCATATTTTCTAAAACTTATGTTCACTTCAAATTTTAATAGATTTTCTAAAGACTTATATTCACTTCAAATTTCATGATTTCTTTAGGTTTATATTTCCTTCAAATTTCATGATTTTCTTAAGATTTATATTCCCTCAAATTTCATCAGATTATCTTAAGATACATGTTCACTTCAATTTTCACCATATTTTTCGAGACTTATATTCACTCCAAATTTCATGATTTTACGAAGACTTATATTCACTAAAAATTTTATCAGATTTTAGAGACTTATATTCACTTTAAATTTCATCATATTTTTTAAGATTTATATTTAGTCAAATTTAATCAGTTATCTTAAGATTTATGTTCACTTCAATTTTCACCATATTTTTAAGACTTATATTCACTTCAAATTTTATAGATTTTCTAAGACTTATATTCACTTCAAATTTCAACAGATTTCTTTAAGGTTTATATTTCCTTCAAATTTCATCGATTTTCTTAAGATTTATATTCACCTCAAATTTCATCACATTATCTTAAGATACATGTTCACTTCAATTTTCACCATATTTTACGAGACTTATATTCACTCCAAATTTCATGATTTTCTAAAGACTTATATTCACTAAAATTTTATCAGTTTTACGAAGACTTATATTCACTTTAAATTTCATCATATTTTTTAAGATTTATATTTAGTCAAATTTAATCAGTTATCTTAAGATTTATGTTCACTTCAATTTTCACCATATTTTCTAAAGGCTTATGTTCACTTCAAATTTTTATAGATTTTCTAAAGACTTATATTCACTTCAAATTTCACAAATTTCTTTAAGGTTTATATTTCCTTCAAATTTCATGATTTTCTTAAGATTTATATTCACCTCAAATTTCATCAGTTATCTTAAGATACATGTTCACTTCAATTTTCACCATATTTTCGGAAGACTTATATTCACTCCAAATTTCATCAGATTTCCTGAAGACTTATATTCACGTCAAATTTTATCAGATTTTCTGAAGATTGATATTCACTTCAAATATCACCAGATTTTCTGAAGACTTATATTCAGTTCAAATTTCATCAGATTTTCTTAAGATTTATGTTCAATTCAATTTTCACTAGATTTTCTGAAGACTTATATTCACTTAAAATTTTATCAGATTTTATGAAGACTTATATTCACTTTAAATTTCATCATATTTTTTTAAGATTTATATTTCCGTCAAATTTAATCAGATTATCTTAAGATTTATGTTCACTTCAATTTTCACCATATTTTCTAAAAGCTTATGTTCACTTCAAATTTTAATAGATTTTCTAAAGACTTATATTCACTTCAAATTTCAACAGATTTCTTTAAGGTTTATATTTCCTTCAAATTTCATCAGATTTTCTTTAGATTTATATTCACCTCAAATTTCATCAGTTATCTTAAGATACATGTTCACTTCAATTTTCACCATATTTTAGAGACTTATATTCACTCAAATTTCATCAGTTTTAAAGACTTATATTCACTAAAAATTTTATCAGTTTTGAGACTTATATTCACTTTAAATTTCATCATATTTTTAAGATTTATATTTAGTCAAATTTAATGGATTATCTTAAGATTTATGTTCACTTCAATTTTCACCATATTTTCTAAAGGCTTATGTTCACTTCAAATTTTTATAGATTTTCTAAAGACTTATATTCACTTCAAATTTCAGCATTTCTTTAAGGTTTATATTTCCTTCAAATTTCATGATTTTCTTAAGATTTATATTCACCTCAAATTTCATCAGATTATCTTAAGATACATGTTCACTTCATTTTCACCATATTTTAGAAGACTTATATTCACTCCAATTTCATGATTTTACGAAGACTTATATTCACTCAAATTTTATCAGATTTACGAAGACTTATATTCACTTCAAATTTCCAGTTTTAGAGACTTATATTCATTCAAATTTCATAGTTTCTTAATTTATATTCATTCAATTTTCACTAGATTTTAAGACTTATATTCACTAAAATTTTATAGATTTTAGAACTTATATTCACTTTAAATTTCATCATATTTTTAAGATTTATATTCCTCAAATTTAATCAGTTATCTTAAGATTTATGTTCTTCATTTTCACCATATTTTCTAAAACATGTTCACTTCAAATTTAATAGATTTTCTAAGACTTATATTCACTTCAAATTTCAGATTTCTTTAGGTTTATATTTCCTTCAAATTTCATCGATTTTCTTAAGATTTATATTCACCTCAAATTTTCAGTTATCTTAAGATACATGTTCACTTCAATTTTCACCATATTTTACGAAGACTTATATTCCTCCAAATTTCATGATTTTACGAGACTTATATTCACTAAAATTTCATCAGTTTTACGAGACTTATATTCACTTTAAATTTCATCATATTTTTTAAGATTTATATTTAGTCAAATTTAATCAGTTATCTTAAGATTTATGTTCACTTCAATTTTCACCATATTTTTAAAGGCATGTTCACTTCAAATTTTATAGATTTTCTAAGACTTATATTCACTTCAAATTTCAACAATTTCTTTAAGGTTTATATTTCCTTCAAATTTCATGATTTTCTTAAGATTTATATTCACCTCAAATTTCATCAGTTATCTTAAGATACATGTTCACTTCAATTTTCACCATATTTTACGAAGACTTATATTCACTCAAATTTCATCAGTTTCACGAGACTTATATTCACTAAAAATTTTATCAGTTTACGAAGACTTATATTCACTTTAAATTTCATCATATTTTTAAGATTTATATTTCAGTCAAATTTAATCAGATTATCTTAAGATTTATGTTCACTTCAATTTTCACCATATTTTCTAAGGCTTATATTCACTTCAAATTTTATAGATTTTCTAAAGACTTATATTCACTTCAAATTTCAGCATTTCTTTAAGGTTTATATTTCCTTCAAATTTCATCATTTTCTTAAGATTTATATTCACCTCAAATTTCATAGTTATCTTAAGATACATGTTCACTTCAATTTTCACCATATTTTTGAAGACTTATATTCCTCAAATTTCATAGATTTCACGAGACTTATATTCACTTCAAATTTTATCAGTTTTTACGAGATTATATTCACTTCAAATTTCATGATTTTCTAAGACTTATATTCATTCAATTTCATGATTTTCTTAAGATTATGTTCAATTCAATTTTCACTAGATTTTACGAAGACTTATATTCACTTAAAATTTTATCAGTTTTAGAGACTTATATTCACTTTAAATTTCATCATATTTTTAAAGATTTATATTTCAGTCAAATTTAATGATTATCTTAAGATTTATGTTCACTTCAATTTTCACCATATTTTTAAGGCTTATGTTCACTTCAAATTTTTATAGATTTTCTAAGACTTATATTCACTTCAAATTTCATGAGTTTCTTTAAGGTTTATATTTCCTTCAAATTTCATCAGTTTTCTTAAGATTTATATTCACCTCAAATTTCATCAGATTATCTTAAGATACATGTTCACTTCAATTTTCACCATATTTTACGAAGACTTATATTCACTCAAATTTCATCAGATTTTACGAGACTTATATTCACTAAAAATTTTATCATTTTACGAGACTTATATTCACTTTAAATTTCATCATATTTTTTAAGATTTATATTTAGTCAAATTTAATCAGTTATCTTAAGATTTATGTTCACTTCAATTTTCACCATATTTTCTAAAACTTATGTTCACTTCAAATTTTATAGATTTTCTAAGACTTATATTCACTTCAAATTTCAGATTTCTTTAAGGTTTATATTTCCTTCAAATTTCATGATTTTCTTAAGATTTATATTCACCTCAAATTTCATCGATTATCTTAAGATACATGTTCACTTCAATTTTCACCATATTTTACGAGACTTATATTCACTCCAAATTTCATCAGTTTTTAAAGACTTATATTCACTAAAAATTTTATCATTTTAGAAGACTTATATTCACTTTAAATTTCATCATATTTTTAAAGATTTATATTTAGTCAAATTTAATCAGTTATCTTAAGATTTATGTTCACTTCAATTTTCACCATATTTTTTAAAGGCTTATGTTCACTTCAAATTTTATAGATTTTCTAAAGACTTATATTCACTTCAAATTTCATGATTTCTTTAAGGTTTATATTTCCTTCAAATTTCATGATTTTCTTAAGATTTATATTCACCTCAAATTTCATCACATTATCTTAAGATACATGTTCACTTCAATTTTCACCATATTTTAGAGACTTATATTCACTCCAAATTTCATGATTTTACGAGACTTATATTCACTAAAATTTTATCAGTTTTACGAGACTTATATTCACTTTAAATTTCATCATATTTTTAAGATTTATATTTCGTCAAATTTAATCATTATCTTAAGATTTATGTTCACTTCAATTTTCACCATATTTTCTAAGGCTTATGTTCACTTCAAATTTTATAGATTTTCTAAAGACTTATATTCACTTCAAATTTCAGAGTTTCTTTAAGGTTTATATTTCCTTCAAATTTCATCATTTTCTTAAGATTTATATTCCCTCAAATTTCATCAGTTATCTTAAGATACATGTTCACTTCAATTTTCACCATATTTTACGAAGACTTATATTCACTCCAAATTTCATCATTTTACGAGACTTATATTCACTAAAAATTTATCAGTTTTAGAGACTTATATTCACTTTAAATTTCATCATATTTTTAAAGATTTATATTTAGTCAAATTTAATCAGATTATCTTAAGATTTATGTTCACTTCAATTTTCACCATATTTTTAAAGGCTTATGTTCACTTCAATTTTTATAGATTTTCTAAGACTTATATTCACTTCAAATTTCATGATTTCTTTAAGGTTTATATTTCCTTCAAATTTCATGATTTTCTTAAGATTTATATTCACCTCAAATTTCATCACATTATCTTAAGATACATGTTCTTCAATTTTCACCATATTTTAGAAGACTTATATTCACTCCAAATTTCATCATTTTACGAAGACTTATATTCACTAAAAATTTTATCAGATTTTACGAGACTTATATTCACTTTAAATTTCATCATATTTTTTAAGATTTATATTTAGTCAAATTTAATCATTATCTTAAGATTTATGTTCACTTCAATTTTCACCATATTTTCTAAAGGCTTATGTTCACTTCAAATTTTTATAGATTTTCTAAAGACTTATATTCACTTCAAATTTCATGATTTCTTTAAGGTTTATATTTCCTTCAAATTTCATCAGTTTTCTTAAGATTTATATTCACCTCAAATTTCATCAGATTATCTTAAGATACATACATCACTTCAATTTTCACCATATTTTACGAGACTTATATTCCTCCAATTTCATCATTTCACGAGACTTATATTCACTCAAATTTTATCAGTTTCGAAGGTTATATTCACTTCAAATATCATCGATTTTACGAAGACTTATATTCAGTTCAAATTTCATCAGGTTTTCTTAAGATTTATGTTCAATTCAATTTTCACTAGCTTTTCTGAAGATTTATATTCACTTAAAATTTTGTCAGTTTTACGAGACTTATATTCACTTTAAATTTCATCATATTTTTAAGATTTATATTTAGTCAAATTTAATCAGTTATCTTAAGATTTATGTTCACTTCAATTTTCACCATATTTTCTAAAAGCTTATGTTCACTTCAAATTTTAATAGATTTTCTAAGACTTATATTCACTTCAAATTTCAGATTTCTTTAAGGTTTATATTTCCTTCAAATTTCATGATTTTCTTTAGATTTATATTCACCTCAAATTTCATCAGTTATCTTAAGATACATGTTCACTTCAATTTTCACCATATTTTACGAGACTTATATTCACTCCAAATTTCATCAGATTTTACGAAGACTTATATTCACTAAAAATTTTATCAGTTTACGAGACTTATATTCACTTTAAATTTCATCATATTTTTAAAGATTTATATTTAGTCAAATTTAATCAGTTATCTTAAGATTTATGTTCACTTCAATTTTCACCATATTTTTAAGGCTTATGTTCACTTCAAATTTTATAGATTTTCTAAGACTTATATTCACTTCAAATTTCAGATTTCTTTAAGGTTTATATTTCCTTCAAATTTCATGATTTTCTTAAGATTTATATTCACCTCAAATTTCATCACATTATCTTAAGATACATGTTCACTTCAATTTTCACCATATTTTACGAAGACTTATATTCCTCAAATTTCATCGATTTTAGAAGACTTATATTCACTAAAATTTTATCGATTTTACGAGACTTATATTCACTTTAAATTTCATCATATTTTTAAGATTTATATTTCCGTCAAATTTAATCAGTTATCTTAAGATTTATGTTCACTTCAATTTTCACCATATTTTCTAAGGCTTATGTTCACTTCAAATTTTTATAGATTTTCTAAGACTTATATTCACTTCAAATTTCAACAATTTCTTTAAGGTTTATATTTCCTTCAAATTTCATGATTTTCTTAAGATTTATATTCACCTCAAATTTCATCAGATTATCTTAAGATACATGTTCACTTCAATTTTCACCATATTTTACGAGACTTATATTCACTCCAAATTTCATCGATTTTGAAGACTTATATTCACTCAAATTTTATCAGTTTCGAAGACTTATATTCACTTCAAATTTCACATATTTTAGAAGACTTATATTGATTCAAATTTCATCGATTTTCTTAAGATTTATGTTCATTCAATTTTCACTAGATTTTTAGACTTATATTCACTTAAAATTTTATCAGTTTTCGAGACTTATATTCACTTAAATTTCATCATATTTTTTAAGATTTATATTTAGTCAAATTTAATCAGATTATCTTAAGATTTATATTCACTTCAATTTTCACCATATTTTCTAAAAGCTTATGTTCACTTCAAATTTTAATAGATTTTCTAAAGACTTATATTCACTTCAAATTTCATGATTTCTTTAAGGTTTATATTTCCTTCAAATTTCATCATTTTCTTAAGATTTATATTCCTCAAATTTCATCAGATTATCTTAAGATACATGTTCACTTCAATTTTCACCATATTTTAGAAGACTTATATTCACTCCAAATTTCATATGATTTTGAAGACTTATATTCACTAAAAATTTTATCATTTTAGAGACTTATATTCACTTTAAATTTCATCATATTTTTTTAAGATTTATATTTCCGTCAAATTTAATCAGATTATCTTAAGATTTATGTTCACTTCAATTTTCACCATATTTTCTAAAGGCTTATGTTCACTTCAAATTTTTATAGATTTTCTAAAGACTTATATTCACTTCAAATTTCAACAGATTTCTTTAAGGTTTATATTTCCTTCAAATTTCATCAGATTTTCTTAAGATTTATATTCACCTCAAATTTCATCAGATTATCTTAAGATACATGTTCACTTCAATTTTCACCATATTTTCTGAAGACTTATATTCACTCCAAATTTCATCAGATTTCCTGAAGACTTATATTCACGTCAAATTTTATCAGATTTTCTGAAGATTGATATTCACTTCAAATATCACCAGATTTTCTGAAGACTTATATTCAGTTCAAATTTCATCAGATTTTCTTAAGATTTATGTTCAATTCAATTTTCACTAGATTTTCTGAAGACTTATATTCACTAAAATTTTATCAGATTTTCTGAAGACTTATATTCACTTTAAATTTCATCATATTTTTTTAAGATTTATATTTCTGTCAAATTTAATCAGATTATCTTAAGATTTATGTTCACTTCAATTTTCACCATATTTTCTAAAGGCTTATGTTCACTTCAAATTTTAATAGATTTTCTAAAGACTTATATTCACTTCAAATTTCAACAGATTTCTTTAAGGTTTATATTTCCTTCAAATTTCATCAGATTTTCTTAAGATTTATATTCACCTCAAATTTCATCAGATTATCTTAAGATACATGTTCACTTCAATTTTCACCATATTTTCTGAAGACTTATATTCACTCCAAATTTCATGATTTTCGAGACTTATATTCACTAAAAATTTATCATTTTACGAGACTTATATTCACTTTAAATTTCATCATATTTTTTAAGATTTATATTTAGTCAAATTTAATCAGATTATCTTAAGATTTATGTTCACTTCAATTTTCACCATATTTTTAAAACTTATGTTCACTTCAAATTTTATAGATTTTCTAAGACTTATATTCACTTCAAATTTCAGCAGTTTCTTTAAGGTTTATATTTCCTTCAAATTTCATGATTTTCTTAAGATTTATATTCACCTCAAATTTCATCAGTTATCTTAAGATACATGTTCACTTCAATTTTCACCATATTTTACGAGACTTATATTCACCAAATTTCATCAGTTTACGAAGACTTATATTCACTAAAATTTTATCAGTTTTACGGACTTATATTCACTTTAAATTTCATCATATTTTTTTAAGATTTATATTTAGTCAAATTTAATCAGATTATCTTAAGATTTATGTTCACTTCAATTTTCACCATATTTTCTAAAGGCTTATTCACTTCAAATTTTATAGATTTTCTAAGACTTATATTCACTTCAAATTTCATGATTTCTTTAAGGTTTATATTTCCTTCAAATTTCATGATTTTCTTAAGATTTATATTCACCTCAAATTTCATCAGTTATCTTAAGATACATGTTCACTTCAATTTTCACCATATTTTTGAAGACTTATATTCACTCAAATTTCATGATTTTACGAGAGACTTATATTCACTCAAATTTTATCAGTTTTACGAAGATTATATTCACTTCAAATTTCATCATATTTTCTAAGATTTATATTGATTCAAATTTCATCAGTTTTCTTAAGATTTATGTTCAATTCAATTTTCACCTATTTTAGAGACTTATATTCACTTCAAATTTTATCATTTTACGAAGACTTATATTCACTTTAAATTTCATCATATTTTTTTAAGATTTAATTTCCTTCAAATTTAATCAGATTCTCTTAAGATTTATGTTCACTTCAATTTTCACCATATTTTCTAAAGACTTATGTTCACTTCAAATTTTACTAGATTTTCTAAAGACTTATATTCACTTCAAATTTCAGCAGTTTTCTTTAAGGTTTATATTTCCTTCAAATTTCATCATTTTCTTTTAGATTTATATTCCCTCAAATTTCATCAGTTATCTTAAGATTTATGTTCACTTCAATTTTCACCATATTTTAGAAGACTTATATTCACTCAAATTTCATCAGTTTTCTAAGACTTATATTCACTTCAAATTTATCAGTTTCGAGACTTATATTCACTTCAAATTTCATCATATTTTTAAGATTTATATTCAGTCAAATTTCATCAGTTATCTTAGATTTATGTTCACTTCAATTTTCACCATATTTTCGAGACTTATATTCACTCAAATTTCATCAGTTTTAGAGACTTATATTCACTAAAAATTTTATGATTTTACGAGACTTATATTCACTTTAAATTTCATCATATTTTAAGATTTATATTTAGTCAAATTTAATCAGATTATCTTAAGATTTATGTTCACTTCAATTTTCACCATATTTTTAAGGCTTATGTTCACTTCAAATTTTTATAGATTTTCTAAAGACTTATATTCACTTCAAATTTCAACGATTTCTTTAAGGTTTATATTTCCTTCAAATTTCATGATTTTCTTAAGATTTATATTCACCTCAAATTTCATCAGTTATCTTAAGATACATGTTCACTTCAATTTTCACCATATTTTACGAAGACTTATATTCACTCAAATTTCATCAGTTTCGAGACTTATATTCACTAAAATTTCATCAGTTTTACGAGACTTATATTCACTTTAAATTTCATCATATTTTTTTAAGATTTATATTTCAGTCAAATTTAATCAGATTATCTTAAGATTTATGTTCACTTCAATTTTCACCATATTTTTTAAAGGCTTATGTTCACTTCAAATTTTTATAGATTTTCTAAGACTTATATTCACTTCAATTTCATGATTTCTTTAAGGTTTATATTTCCTTCAAATTTCATCATTTTCTTAAGATTTATATTCACCTCAAATTTCATGATTATCTTAAGATACATGTTCACTTCAATTTTCACCATATTTTACGAAGACTTATATTCACTCCAAATTTCATCATTTTCGAAGACTTATATTCACTAAAAATTTTATCAGATTTTACGAGACTTATATTCACTTTAAATTTCATCATATTTTTAAGATTTATATTTCAGTCAAATTTTCAGTTATCTTAGATTTATGTTCACTTCAATTTTCACCATATTTTCTAAAAACATGTCACTTCAAATTTTATAGATTTTCTAAAGACTTATATTCACTTCAAATTTCAACAGTTTCTTTAAGGTTTATATTTCCTTCAAATTTCATGATTTTCTTAAGATTTATATTCACCTCAAATTTCATCAGTTATCTTAAGATACATGTTCACTTCAATTTTCACCATATTTTTGAAGACTTATATTCACTCCAAATTTCATCAGTTTTCACGAAGACTTATATTCACTAAAATTTTATCAGTTTTACGAGATTATATTCACTTCAAATTTCATCATTTTTTAAAGATTTATATTCAGTTCAAATTTCATGATTTTCTTAAGATTTATGTTCACTTCAATTTTCACTATATTTTAAAGACTTATATTCACTTAAATTTTATCAGTTTTACGAGACTTATATTCACTTTAAATTTCATCATATTTTTAAGATTTATATTTCCTCAAATTTCATCAGTTATCTTAAGATTTATGTTCACTTCAATTTTCACCATATTTTCTAAAAGCTTATGTTCACTTCAATTTTAATAGATTTTCTAAGACTTATATTCACTTCAAATTTCATCAGTTTCTTTAAGGTTTATATTTCCTTCAAATTTCATCATTTTCTTTAGATTTATATTCCCCTCAAATTTCATCATTATCTTAAGATTTATGTTCACTTCAATTTTCACCATATTTTAAGAGACTTATATTCACTCAAATTTCATATTTTTAAGACTTATATTCACTAAAAATTTATCAGTTTTACGAGACTTATATTCACTTCAAATTTCATCATATTTTTAAGATTTATATTCAGTCAAATTTCATCAGTTATCTTAAGATTTATGTTCACTTCAATTTTCACCATATTTTACGAGACTTATATTCACTCCAAATTTCATCAGATTTTACGAAGACTTATATTCACTAAAATTTTATCAGTTTTACGAAGACTTATATTCACTTTAAATTTCATCATATTTTTAAGATTTATATTCCGTCAAATTTAATCAGTTATCTTAAGATTTATGTTCACTTCAATTTTCACCATATTTTTAAAGGCTTATGTTCACTTCAATTTTATAGATTTTCTAAGACTTATATTCACTTCAAATTTCACAGTTTCTTTAAGGTTTATATTTCCTTCAAATTTCATCATTTTCTTAAGATTTATATTCACCTCAAATTTCATCAGATTATCTTAAGATACATATTCACTTCAATTTTCACCATATTTTACGAGACTTATATTCACTCAAATTTCATCAGTTTTTGAAGACTTATATTCACTAAAATTTTATCAGTTTACGAGACTTATATTCACTTTAAATTTCATCATATTTTTAAGATTTATATTTAGTCAAATTTAATCAGATTATCTTAAGATTTATGTTCACTTCAATTTTCACCATATTTTTAAGGCTTATGTTCACTTCAAATTTTATAGATTTTCTAAAGACTTATATTCACTTCAAATTTCAGCAGTTTCTTTAAGGTTTATATTTCCTTCAAATTTCATCATTTTCTTAAGATTTATATTCACCTCAAATTTCATCAGATTATCTTAATACATGTTCACTTCAATTTTCACCATATTTTACGAAGACTTATATTCACTCAAATTTCATCATTTTACGAGACTTATATTCACTAAAAATTTTATCATTTTCGAGACTTATATTCACTTTAAATTTCATCATATTTTTAAGATTTATATTTCAGTCAAATTTAATCAGATTATCTTAAGATTTATGTTCACTTCAATTTTCACCATATTTTCTAAAGGCTTATATTCACTTCAAATTTTATAGATTTTCTAAGACTTATATTCACTTCAAATTTCAACAGATTTCTTTAAGGTTTATATTTCCTTCAAATTTCATCATTTTCTTAAGATTTATATTCACCTCAAATTTCATCAGTTATCTTAAGATACATGTTCACTTCAATTTTCACCATATTTTGAAGACTTATATTCACTCCAAATTTCATCGATTTCTGAGACTTATATTCACTCAAATTTTATCAGTTTTAGAAGATTATATTCACTTCAAATTTCATCAGTTTTCTAAGACTTATATTCAGTTCAAATTTCATCATTTTCTTAAGATTTATTCATTCAATTTCAATTTTCACTTTCACAAATTTTATAGAGACTTATATTCACTTCAAATTTTATCGATTTTTAGAGACTTATATTCACTTCAAATTTCATCATATTTTCTTAAATTTATCAATTTCATAGATCAAGATTATAACTTCATTTATCTTAAGATTTATATTTCCTTCAATTTTCACCATATTTTCTAAAAGCTTATATTTTAATTTTTTTCAGATTTTATCAGTTTCTTTAGTTTTGGTTTTATTCATTTAAATTTCATCATTTTTTAAGATTTATATTCACCTCAATTTCATCAGTTATCTTAAGATTTATGTTCACTTCAATTTTCACCATATTTTACGAGACTTATATTCCTCCAATTTCATCAGTTTTACGAGACTTATATTCACTAAAAATTTTATCAGATTTTACGAAGACTTATATTCACTTTAAATTTCATCATATTTTTAAAGATTTATATTTCAGTCAAATTTAATCAGTTATCTTAAGATTTATGTTCACTTCAATTTTCACCATATTTTTAAAACTTATGTTCACTTCAAATTTTTATAGATTTTCTAAAGACTTATATTCACTTCAAATTTCAGAGTTTCTTTAAGGTTTATATTTCCTTCAAATTTCATGATTTTCTTAAGATTTATATTCACCTCAAATTTCATGAGTTATCTTAAGATACATGTTCACTTCAATTTTCACCATATTTTACGAAGACTTATATTCACTCCAAATTTCAGTTTTACGAAGACTTATATTCACTAAAATTTTATCAGTTTTACGAGACTTATATTCACTTTAAATTTCATCATATTTTTAAAGATTTATATTTAGTCAAATTTAATCATTATCTTAAGATTTATGTTCACTTCAATTTTCACCATATTTTAAAGGCTTATTTCACTTCAAATTTTAATAGATTTTCTAAAGACTTATATTCACTTCAAATTTCATGATTTCTTTAAGGTTTATATTTCCTTCAAATTTCATGATTTTCTTAAGATTTATATTCACCTCAAATTTCATCAGTTATCTTAAGATACATGTTCACTTCAATTTTCACCATATTTTAGACTTATATTCACTCAAATTTCATGATTTTACGAAGACTTATATTCACTAAAAATTTATCAGATTTTACGAGACTTATATTCACTTTAAATTTCATCATATTTTTAAGATTTATATTTAGTCAAATTTAATCATATTATCTTAAGATTTATGTTCACTTCAATTTTCACCATATTTTTAAAACTTATGTTCACTTCAAATTTTTATAGATTTTCTAAAGACTTATATTCACTTCAAATTTCAGCAGTTTCTTTAAGGTTTATATTTCCTTCAAATTTCATCAGATTTTCTTAAGATTTATATTCACCTCAAATTTCATGATTATCTTAAGATACATGTTCACTTCAATTTTCACCATATTTTTGAGACTTATATTCACTCCAATTTCATCAGTTTTCGAAGACTTATATTCACTAAAAATTTTATCAGTTTACGAAGACTTATATTCACTTTAAATTTCATCATATTTTTTAAGATTTATATTTAGTCAAATTTAATCGATTATCTTAAGATTTATGTTCACTTCAATTTCACCATATAAGGCTTATGTTCACTTCAAATTTTATAGATTTTCTAAAGACTTATATTCACTTCAAATTTCAGCATTTCTTTAAGGTTTATATTTCCTTCAAATTTCATCATTTTCTTAAGATTTATATTCACCTCAAATTTCATCAGATTATCTTAAGATACATGTTCACTTCAATTTTCACCATATTTTACGAAGACTTATATTCACTCAAATTTCATGATTTCACGAAGACTTATATTCACTCAAATTTTATCAGTTTTGATTATATTCACTTCAAATTTCATCAATTTTAAGACTTATATTATTCAATTTCATCAGTTTTCTTAAGATTTATGTTCACTTCAATTTTCACTAGATTTTACGAAGACTTATATTCACTTAAAATTTTATAGATTTTCGAGACTTATATTCACTTCAAATTTCACATATTTTTTAAGATTTATATTTCCTCAAATTTAATCAGTTATCTTAAGATTTATATTCACTTCATTTTCACCATATTTTCTAAAGGCTTATGTTCACTTCAAATTTTATAGATTTTCTAAGACTTATATTCACTTCAAATTTCATCAGTTTCTTTAAGTTTATATTTCCTTCAAATTTCATCATTTTCTTAAGATTTATATTCACCTCAAATTTAATCAGTTATCTTAAGATACATGTTCACTTCAATTTTCACCATATTTTACGAACTTATATTCACTCAAATTTCATGATTTTCAAGACTTATATTCACTTCAAATTTTATCAGTTTTTTAAGATTTATATTCCTTCAAATTTCTTCAGAATTCACGAAGATTATATTCATTCAAATTTCATCATTTTCTTAAGATTTATATTCATTCAATTTTCACTAGATTTTACGAAGACTTATATTCACTTAAAATTTTATCAGTTTTACGAGACTTATATTCACTTTAAATTTCATCATATTTTTTTAAGATTTATATTTCGTCAAATTTAATCATATTATCTTAAGATTTATGTTCACTTCAATTTTCACCATATTTTTAAAGGCTTATGTTCACTTCAAATTTTTATAGATTTTCTAAGACTTATATTCACTTCAAATTTCAACGATTTCTTTAAGGTTTATATTTCCTTCAAATTTCATGATTTTCTTAAGATTTATATTCACCTCAAATTTCATCAGATTATCTTAAGATACATGTTCACTTCAATTTTCACCATATTTTAGAGACTTATATTCACTCCAAATTTCATTGATTTTCGAGACTTATATTCACTAAAATTTTATCATTTTACGAAGACTTATATTCACTTTAAATTTCATCATATTTTTTAAGATTTATATTTAGTCAAATTTAATCATATTATCTTAAGATTTATGTTCACTTCAATTTTCACCATATTTTTAAAGGCTTATGTTCACTTCAAATTTTATAGATTTTCTAAAGACTTATATTCACTTCAAATTTCATGATTTCTTTAAGGTTTATATTTCCTTCAAATTTCATTGATTTTCTTAAGATTTATATTCACCTCAAATTTCATGATTATCTTAAGATACATGTTCCTTCAATTTTCACCATATTTTTGAAGACTTATATTCACTCCAAATTTCATCAGATTTTACGAAGACTTATATTCACTAAAAATTTATCAGTTTTACGGACTTATATTCACTTTAAATTTCATCATATTTTTTAAGATTTATATTTCGTCAAATTTAATCGATTATCTTAAGATTTATGTTCACTTCAATTTTCACCATATTTTCTAAAGCTTATGTCACTTCAAATTTTATAGATTTTCTAAGACTTATATTCACTTCAAATTTCAATGATTTCTTTAAGGTTTATATTTCCTTCAAATTTCATCGATTTTCTTAAGATTTATATTCACCTCAAATTTCATCAGTTATCTTAAGATACATGTTCACTTCAATTTTCACCATATTTTTACGAGACTTATATTCACTCAAATTTCATGATTTCACGAAGACTTATATTCAAGTCAAATTTTATCAAATTTTAGAAGATTATATTCACTTCAAATATCACAGTTTCACGAGACTTATATTGGTTCAAATTTCATCAGTTTTCTTAAGTTTATATTCAATTCAATTTTCACTAGATTTTACGAAGACTTATATTCACTAAAAATTTAACACATTTTAGAAGACTTATATTCACTTTAAATTTCATCATATTTTTAAGATTTATATTTCGTCAAATTTAATCAGATTATCTTAAGATTTATGTTCACAAATTTTCACCATATTTTCTAAGGCTTATATTCACTTCAAATTTTAATAGATTTTCTAAGACTTATATTCACTTCAAATTTCAGATTTCTTTAAGGTTTATATTTCCTTCAAATTTCATCGATTTTCTTAAGATTTATATTCACCTCAAATTTCATCAGTTATCTTAAGATACATGTTCACTTCAATTTTCACCATATTTTACGAAGACTTATATTCACTCAAATTTCATCGATTTTACGAAGACTTATATTCACTAAAATTTCATCAGATTTTACGAAGACTTATATTCACTTTAAATTTCATCATATTTTTTAAGATTTATATTTAGTCAAATTTAATCAGATTATCTTAAGATTTATGTTCACTTCAATTTTCACCATATTTTTAAAGGCTTATATTCACTTCAAATTTTATAGATTTTCTAAAGACTTATATTCACTTCAAATTTCAACAGTTTCTTTAAGGTTTATATTTCCTTCAAATTTCATCATTTTCTTAAGATTTATATTCACCTCAAATTTCATGATTATCTTAAGATACATGTTCACTTCAATTTTCACCATATTTTAGAGACTTATATTCACTCAAATTTCATCAGTTTTGAAGACTTATATTCACTAAAAATTTTATCATTTTAAGACTTATATTCACTTTAAATTTCATCATATTTTTTAAGATTTATATTTCGTCAAATTTAATCATTATCTTAAGATTTATGTTCACTTCAATTTTCACCATATTTTCTAAAGGCTTATGTTCACTTCAAATTTTATAGATTTTCTAAAGACTTATATTCACTTCAAATTTCAGATTTCTTTAAGGTTTATATTTCCTTCAAATTTCATCAGTTTTCTTAAGATTTATATTCACCTCAAATTTCATCAGTTATCTTAAGATACATGTTCACTTCAATTTTCACCATATTTTTGAAGACTTATATTCACTCAAATTTCATCAGTTTCGAGACTTATATTCACTCAAATTTTATCAGTTTTCGAGATTATATTCACTTCAAATTTCATCATATTTTCTAAGATTTATATTCAGTTCAAATTTCATCGATTTTCTTAAGATTTATATTCATTCAATTTTCACTATATTTTCGAAGACTTATATTCACTTAAAATTTTATCAGATTTTAGAGACTTATATTCACTTCAAATTTCATCATATTTTTTAAGATTTATATTTCCTCAAATTTATAGATTATCTTAAGATTTATATTCACTTCAATTTTCACCATATTTTCTAAAAGCTTATGTTCACTTCAAATTTTAATAGATTTTCTAAGACTTATATTCACTTAAATTTCAGTTTCTTTAAGGTTTATATTTCCTTCAAATTTCATCATTTTCTTTAGATTTATATTCCTCAAATTTCATCGATTATCTTAAGATACATGTTCATTCAATTTTCACCATATTTTTGAGACTTATATTCACTTCAAATTTCATAGATTTTTGAGACTTATATTCACTAAAAATTTCATCAGATTTCGAAGACTTATATTCCTTCAAATTTCATCATATTTTTAAGATTTATATTCACTCAAATTTCATCAGTTATCTTAAGATTTATGTTCACTTCAATTTTCACCATATTTACGAAGACTTATATTCACTCAAATTTCATCATTTTAGAAGACTTATATTCACTAAAAATTTTATCAGTTTTCGAAGACTTATATTCACTTTAAATTTCATCATATTTTTTAAGATTTATATTTCAGTCAAATTTAATCAGTTATCTTAAGATTTATGTTCACTTCAATTTTCACCATATTTTTAAGGCTTATGTTCACTTCAAATTTTATAGATTTTTAAAGACTTATATTCACTTCAAATTTCAACAGATTTCTTTAAGGTTTATATTTCCTTCAAATTTCATGATTTTCTTAAGATTTATATTCACCTCAAATTTCATCAGATTATCTTAAGATACATGTTCACTTCAATTTTCACCATATTTTACGAAGACTTATATTCACTCAAATTTCATGATTTTGAGAACTTATATTCACTAAAAATTTTATGATTTTAGAGACTTATATTCACTTTAAATTTCATCATATTTTTTAAGATTTATATTTAGTCAAATTTAATCAGATTATCTTAAGATTTATGTTCACTTCAATTTTCACCATATTTTAAAGGCTTATATTCACTTCAAATTTTAATAGATTTTCTAAGACTTATATTCACTTCAAATTTCAGATTTCTTTAAGGTTTATATTTCCTTCAAATTTCATGATTTTCTTAAGATTTATATTCACCTCAAATTTCATCAGTTATCTTAAGATACATGTTCACTTCAATTTTCACCATATTTTACGAGACTTATATTCACTCCAATTTCATCAGTTTTACGAGACTTATATTCACTAAAAATTTTAAGTTTACGAGACTTATATTCACTTTAAATTTCATCATATTTTTTAAGATTTATATTTAGTCAAATTTAATTATATTATCTTAAGATTTATGTTCACTTCATTTTCACCATATTTTAAAGGCTTATGTTCACTTCAAATTTTATAGATTTTCTAAGACTTATATTCACTTCAAATTTCAACATTTCTTTAGGTTTATATTTCCTTCAAATTTCATTGATTTTCTTAAGATTTATATTCACCTCAAATTTCATGATTATCTTAAGATACATTTCACTTCAATTTTCACCATATTTTTGAAGACTTATATTCACTCCAATTTCATCAGTTTTAGAGACTTATATTCACTAAAATTTTTCAGTTTTACGAAGACTTATATTCACTTTAAATTTCATCATATTTTTTAGATTTATATTTAGTCAAATTTAATCGATTATCTTAAGATTTATGTTCACTTCAATTTTCACCATATTTTCTAAGGCTTATGTTCACTTCAAATTTTATAGATTTTCTAAGACTTATATTCACTTCAAATTTCAACATTTCTTTAAGGTTTATATTTCCTTCAAATTTCATCATTTTCTTAAGATTTATATTCACCTCAAATTTCATCAGATTATCTTAAGATACATGTTCACTTCAATTTTCACCATATTTTACGAGACTTATATTCACTCCAAATTTCATGATTTCACGAAGACTTATATTCACTCAAATTTTATCAAATTTTACGAAGATTATATTCACTTCAAATTTCATCATATTTTTTAAGATTTATATTTAGTTCAAATTTCATCAGATTTTCTTAAGATTTATGTTCACTTCAATTTTCACTAGATTTTACGAGACTTATATTCACTAAAATTTTTATGATTTTAGAGACTTATATTCACTTTAAATTTCATATTTTTTAAGATTTATATTTAGTCAAATTTAATCAGTTATCTTAAGATTTATATTCACTTATTTTCACCATATTTTCTAAAAACTTATTCACTTCAAATTTTATAGATTTTCTAAGACTTATATTCACTTCAAATTTCATGATTTCTTTAAGGTTTATATTTCCTTCAAATTTCATCATTTTCTTAAGATTTATATTCACCTCAAATTTAATCAGTTATCTTAAGATACATGTTCACTTCAATTTCACCATATTTTAGAAGACTTATATTCACTTCAAATTTCATAGATTTTCAAAGACTTATATTCACTTCAAATTTCATTTTAGAAGATTATATTCACTTCAAAATTCACGAAGATTTATATTCAGTTCAAATTTCATCATTTTCTTAAGATTTATGTTCATTCAATTTTCACTAGATTTTACGAAGACTTATATTCACTTAAAATTTTATCAGTTTTACGAAGACTTATATTCACTTTAAATTTCATCATATTTTTAAGATTTATATTTCGTCAAATTTAATCATATTATCTTAAGATTTATGTTCACTTCATTTTCACCATATTTTTAAAAGGCTTATGTTCACTTCAAATTTTATAGATTTTCTAAGACTTATATTCACTTCAAATTTCATGATTTCTTTAAGGTTTATATTTCCTTCAAATTTCATCATTTTCTTAAGATTTATATTCACCTCAAATTTCATCAGTTATCTTAAGATACATGTTCACTTCAATTTTCACCATATTTTAAAGACTTATATTCACCAAATTTCATGATTTTACGAGACTTATATTCACTAAAAATTTTATCAGTTTTTCGAGACTTATATTCACTTTAAATTTCATCATATTTTTAAGATTTATATTTTAATTATATTATCTTAAGATTTATGTTCACTTCAATTTTCACCATATTTTAAAGGCTTATGTTCACTTCAAATTTTATAGATTTTCTAAGACTTATATTCACTTCAAATTTCACAGATTTCTTTAAGGTTTATATTTCCTTCAAATTTCATCAGTTTTCTTAAGATTTATATTCACCTCAAATTTCATCAGTTATCTTAAGATACATGTTCACTTCAATTTTCACCATATTTTTGAAGACTTATATTCACTCCAAATTTCATGATTTTAGAAGACTTATATTCACTAAAAATTTATCAGTTTTACGAAGACTTATATTCACTTTAAATTTCATCATATTTTTAAGATTTATATTTAGTCAAATTTAATCGATTATCTTAAGATTTATGTTCACTTCAATTTTCACCATATTTTCTAAAGGCTTATGTTCACTTCAAATTTTTATAGATTTTCTAAGACTTATATTCACTTCAAATTTCAGATTTCTTTAAGGTTTATATTTCCTTCAAATTTCATCAGTTTTCTTAAGATTTATATTCACCTCAAATTTCATCAGTTATCTTAAGATACATGTTCACCAATTTTCACCATATTTTACGAAGACTTATATTCACCAAATTTCATCAGTTTCAAATTTACAGAGACTTATATTCACTAAAATTTATTCACTTCAAATTTAAGATTTATATTCACTTCAAATTTCAATTTTCTTAGATTTATATATTCAAGATTTATATTTCAAATTTCCAGTTTTCTTAAGATTTATGTTCACATATTTCAATTTTTTTGATTTTCAAGACTTATATTACTTCAATTTCATCATTTCTTTAAGGTTTATATTTCCTTCAAATTTCATCAGTTTTCTTAAGATTTATATTCACCTCAAATTTCATTCAGATTATCTTAAGATACATGTTCACTTCATTTTCACCTATTTTAGAGACTTATATTCACTCAAATTTCATGATTTCACGAGACTTATATTCACTCAAATTTTATCAGTTTTACGAAGATTATATTCACTTAAATTTCATCATTTTTCTGAAGATATATTAGTTCAAATTTCATCAGATTTTCTTAAGATTTATATTCATTCAATTTTCACTAGATTTTTAAGACTTATATTCACTTAAAATTTTATCAGTTTTCGAAGACTTATATTCACTTTAAATTTCATATTTTTTTAAGATTTATATTTAGTCAAATTTAATCAGTTATCTTAAGATTTATATTCACTTCAATTTTCACCATTTTTCTAAAAGCTTATGTTCTTCAAATTTTATAGATTTTCTAAGACTTATATTCACTTCAAATTTCATCAGATTTCTTTAAGGTTTATATTTCTTCAAATTTCATCGATTTTCTTAAATTTATATTCACCTCAAATTTCATCAGTTATCTTAAGATACATGTTCACTTCAATTTTCACCATATTTTACGAAGACTTATATTCACCAAATTTCATCAGTTTTGAAGACTTATATTCACTTCAAATTTTATCAGATTTTTTAAGATTATATTCCTTCAAATTTCACAGATTTTTAAGATTTATATTCATTCAAATTTCATCAGTTTTCTTAAGATACATATTCACTTCAATTTTCACCATATTTTACGAAGACTTATATTCACTCCAATTTCATCAGTTTTTACGAGACTTATATTCACTAAAAATTTATCATTTTTGAAGACTTATAGATTTTCTAAGATTTATATTCACTTCAAATTTCTGATTTCTTTAAGATTTATATTTCCTTCAAATTTCATGATTTTCTTTAGACTTATATTCACTCAAATTTCATCATTTCTTTACGAGACTTATATTCACCTTAAATTTCATCGATTTTTAAGATTTATATTCACCTCAAATTTCATCAGATTATCTTAAGATACATGTTCACTTCAATTTTCACCATATTTTAGACTTATATTCACTCCAATTTCATTGATTTTACGAGACTTATATTCACTAAAATTTATCATTTTTGAGACTTATATTCACTTTAAATTTCATCATATTTTTTAAGATTTATATTTCAGTCAAATTTAATCAGATTATCTTAAGATTTATATTCACTTCAATTTTCACCATATTTTTAAGGCTTATGTTCACTTCAAATTTTAATAGATTTTCTAAGACTTATATTCACTTCAAATTTCAACAGTTTCTTTAGGTTTATATTTCCTTCAAATTTCATTGATTTTCTTAAGATTTATATTCACCTCAAATTTCATCAGTTATCTTAAGATACATGTTCACTTCAATTTTCACCATATTTTACGAGACTTATATTCACTCCAAATTTCATGATTTTACGAAGACTTATATTCACTAAAAATTTATCATTTTACGAGACTTATATTCACTTTAAATTTCATCATATTTTTTAAGATTTATATTCAGTCAAATTTAATCATTATCTTAAGATTTATATTCACTTCAATTTTCACCATATTTTCTAAAGGCTTATGTTCACTTCAAATTTTATAGATTTTCTAAAGACTTATATTCACTTCAAATTTCAGCAGTTTCTTTAAGGTTTATATTTCCTTCAAATTTCATTGATTTTCTTAAGATTTATATTCACCTCAAATTTCATCAGATTATCTTAAGATACATGTTCACTTCAATTTTCACCATATTTTACGAAGACTTATATTCACTCAAATTTCATCATTTTACGAAGACTTATATTCACTAAAAATTTTATCACATTTTAAGACTTATATTCACTTTAAATTTCATCATATTTTTTAAGATTTATATTTCGTCAAATTTAATCAGTTATCTTAAGATTTATGTTCACTTCAATTTTCACCATATTTTCTAAAGGCTTATGTTCACTTCAAATTTTAATAGATTTTCTAAGACTTATATTCACTTCAAATTTCAGCAGTTTCTTTAAGGTTTATATTTCCTTCAAATTTCATGATTTTCTTAAGATTTATATTCACCTCAAATTTCATCAGTTATCTTAAGATACATGTTCACTTCAATTTTCACCATATTTTACGAGACTTATATTCACTCCAATTTCATCAGTTTTACGAGACTTATATTCACTCAAATTTTATCAGATTTTACGAAGATTATATTCACTTCAAATTTCACATTTTTAAGACTTATATTCATTCAAATTTCATCGATTTTCTTAATTTATGTTCACTTCAATTTCACTATATTTTTAGAGACTTATATTCACTTAAAATTTTATAGATTTTCGAGACTTATATTCACTTTAAATTTCATCATATTTTTTAAGATTTATATTTCAGTCAAATTTAATTATATTATCTTAAGATTTATGTTCACTTCAATTTTCACCATATTTTAAAGGCTTATATTCACTTCAAATTTTTATAGATTTTCTAAAGACTTATATTCACTTCAAATTTCATGATTTCTTTAAGGTTTATATTTCCTTCAAATTTCATGATTTTCTTAAGATTTATATTCACCTCAAATTTCATCAGTTATCTTAAGATACATGTTCACTTCAATTTCACCATATTTTACGAGACTTATATTCACTCCAAATTTCATGATTTTCGAGACTTATATTCACTAAATTTTATCAGTTTTACGAGACTTATATTCACTTTAAATTTCATCATATTTTTAAGATTTATATTTCAGTCAAATTTAATCAGTTATCTTAAGATTTATGTTCACTTCAATTTTCACCATATTTTCTAAGGCTTATATCACTTCAAATTTTATAGATTTTCAAAGACTTATATTCACTTCAAATTTCAGATTTCTTTAGGTTTATATTTCCTTCAAATTTCATGATTTTCTTAAGATTTATATTCACCTCAAATTTCATCAGTTATCTTAAGATACATGTTCACTTCAATTTTCACCATATTTTACGAAGACTTATATTCACTCCAAATTTCATGATTTCGAAGACTTATATTCACTCAAATTTATCAAATTTTAGAAGATTATATTCACTTCAAATTTCATCAGTTTCTTAAGATTTATATTCAGTTCAAATTTCATCAGTTTTCTTAAGATTTATATTCATTCAATTTTCACTAGATTTTACGAGACTTATATTCACTAAAATTTTATCAGTTTTACGAGACTTATATTCACTTTAAATTTCATCATATTTTTTAGATTTATATTTCCTTCAAATTTAATCATTATCTTAAGATTTATATTCACTTCAATTTTCACCATATTTTCTAAGGCTTATTTCACTTCAAATTTTATAGATTTTCTAAGACTTATATTCACTTCAAATTTCAGATTTCTTTAAGGTTTATATTTCCTTCAAATTTCATCAGATTTTCTTAAGATTTATATTCACCTCAAATTTCACAGTTATCTTAAGATACATGTTCACTTCAATTTTCACCATATTTTAGAGACTTATATTCACTCCAAATTTCATGAGTTTTAAGACTTATATTCACTTCAAATTTTATCAGTTTTTCTAAGATTATATTCACTAAATTTCACAGTTTTTAAGACTTATATTTCTTCAAATTTCATGATTTTCTTAAGATTTATATTCACCTCAAATTTCATAGTTATCTTAAGATACATATTCACTTCAATTTTCACCATATTTTACGAACTTATATTCACTCCAAATTTCATCAGTTTTACGAGACTTATATTCACTAAAATTTATCAGTTTTACGAGACTTATATTCACTTTAAATTTCATCATATTTTTAAGATTTATATTTAGTCAATTTAATCAGATATCTTAAGATTTATATTCATTCAATTTTCACCATATTTTCTAAAGGCTTATATTCACTTCAAATTTTAATAGATTTTCTAAGACTTATATTCACTTCAAATTTCATGATTTCTTTAAGGTTTATATTTCCTTCAAATTTCATCAGTTTTCTTAAGATTTATATTCACCTCAAATTTCATGATTATCTTAAGATACATGTTCACTTCAATTTTCACCATATTTTGAGACTTATATTCACTCCAAATTTCATCAGTTTTAGAGACTTATATTCACTTCAAATTTTATCAGATTTTAGAAGACTTATATTCACTTTAATTTCATCATATTTTTTAAGATTTATATTCAGTTCAAATTTAATCAGATTATCTTAAGATTTATGTTCACTTCAATTTTCACCATATTTTTAAAGACTTATATTCACTTCAAATTTTATAGATTTTTAAAGACTTATATTCACTTCAAATTTCATCATATTTTAAGAAGACTTATATTCCTTCAAATTTCATCAGTTTCTTAAGATTTATATTCACTTCAAATTTCATGATTTTCTTAAGATTTATATTTCTTCAATTTTCCATTATCTTAAAGACTTATATTCACTTCAATTTCATCATATTTACGAAGACTTATATTCACTCAAATTTTATCAGTTTTCTAAAGACTTATATTCACTTAAATTTCATCATTTTTTAAGATTTATATTCCTTAAATTTCATCATATTATCTTAAGATTTATATTCAGTCAAATTTCACCAGATTATCTTAAGATTATGTTCACTTCTTCAATTTTAATAGATTTTTCTATTTTCTAAGACTTATATTCACTTCAAATTTCAGCAGTTTCTTTAAGGTTTATATTTCCTTCAAATTTCATTGATTTTCTTAAGATTTATATTCACCTCAAATTTCATAGTTATCTTAAGATACATGTTCACTTCAATTTTCACCATATTTTACGAGACTTATATTCACTCCAAATTTCATCAGTTTTACGAAGACTTATATTCACTAAAAATTTTATCATTTTACGAAGACTTATATTCACTTTAAATTTCATCATATTTTTTAAGATTTATATTTAGTCAAATTTAATCAGATTATCTTAAGATTTATGTTCACTTCAATTTTCACCATATTTTTAAAGGCTTATGTTCACTTCAAATTTTTATAGATTTTCTAAAGACTTATATTCACTTCAAATTTCATGATTTCTTTAAGGTTTATATTTCCTTCAAATTTCATCATTTTCTTAAGATTTATATTCACCTCAAATTTCATCAGTTATCTTAAGATACATGTTCACTTCAATTTTCACCATATTTTCGAGACTTATATTCACTCCAAATTTCATCAGTTTTACGAGACTTATATTCACTCAAATTTTATCATTTTGAGATTATATTCACTTCAAATATCACTTTACGAAACTTATATTCACTTCAAATTTCATCAGATTTTCTTAAGATTTATGTTCAATTCAATTTTCACTAGATTTTCTGAAGACTTATATTCACTTAAAATTTCATCAGATTTTTTGATGACTTATATTCACTTCAAATTTCATCATATTTTCTGAAGACTTATAATCACCTAAAATTTTATCAGTTTTGAACTTATATTCACTTTAAATTTCATCAGATTTTTTTAAGATTTATATTTCCGTCAAATTTAATCAGATTATCTTAAGATTTATGTTCACTTCAATTTTCACCATATTTTCTAAAGGCTTATGTTCACTTCAAATTTTAATAGATTTTCTAAGACTTATATTCACTTCAAATTTCACAGTTTCTTTAAGGTTTATATTTCCTTCAAATTTCATGATTTTCTTAAGATTTATATTCACCTCAAATTTCATCATTATCTTAAGATACATGTTCACTTCAATTTTCACCATATTTTACGAGACTTATATTCACTCCAATTTCATCAGTTTTACGAAGACTTATATTCACTAAAAATTTATCAGTTTTGAAGACTTATATTCACTTTAAATTTCATCATATTTTTTTAAGATTTATATTTAGTCAAATTTAATCAGTTATCTTAAGATTTATGTTCACTTCAATTTTCACCATATTTTTAAAAGGCTTATGTTCACTTCAAATTTTAATAGATTTTCTAAAGACTTATATTCACTTCAAATTTCAACAGATTTTTTTAAGGTTTATATTTCCTTCAAATTTCATCACATTTTCTTAAGATTTATATTCACCTCAAATTTCATCAGATTATCTTAAGATACATGTTCACTTCAATTTTCACCATATTTTCTGAAGACTTATATTCACTCCAAATTTCATCAGATTTTCTGAGAGACTTATATTCACGTCAAATTTTATCAGATTTTCTGAAGACTGATATTCACTTCAAATATCACCAGATTTTCTGAAGACTTATATTCAGTTCAAATTTCATCAGATTTTCTTAAGATTTATGTTCACTTCAATTTTCACTAGATTTTCTGAAGACTTATATTCACTTAAAATTTCATCAGATTTTTTGATGACTTATATTCACTTCAAATTTCATCATATTTTCTGAAGACTTATATTCACTAAAATTTTATCAGATTTTATGAAGACTTATATTCACTTTAAATTTCATCATATTTTTTAAGATTTATATTTCTGTCAAATTTAATCAGATTATCTTAAGATTTATGTTCACTTCAATTTTCACCATATTTTCTAAAGGCTTATGTTCACTTCAAATTTTAATAGATTTTCTAAAGACTTATATTCACTTCAAATTTCAGATTTCTTTAAGGTTTATATTTCCTTCAAATTTCATGATTTTCTTAAGATTTATATTCACCTCAAATTTCATCAGTTATCTTAAGATACATGTTCACTTCAATTTTCACCATATTTTACGAAGACTTATATTCACTCAAATTTCATCAGATTTTACGAGACTTATATTCACTAAAAATTTTATCAGTTTTCTAAGACTTATATTCACTTTAAATTTCATCATATTTTTTAAGATTTATATTTCAGTCAAATTTAATCAGTTATCTTAAGATTTATGTTCACTTCAATTTTCACCATATTTTTAAAACTTATTTCACTCAAATTTTATAGATTTTCTAAAGACTTATATTCACTTCAAATTTCAATGATTTCTTTAAGGTTTATATTTCCTTCAAATTTCATCAGTTTTCTTAAGATTTATATTCACCTCAAATTTCATCGATTATCTTAAGATACATGTTCACTTCAATTTTCACCATATTTTACGAAGACTTATATTCCTCCAAATTTCATCAGTTTTAGAAGACTTATATTCACTAAAATTTTATCAGTTTTCTAAAGACTTATATTCACTTTAAATTTCATCATATTTTTAAAGATTTATATTTAGTCAAATTTAATCAGATTATCTTAAGATTTATGTTCACTTCAATTTTCACCATATTTTTAAGGCTTATGTTCACTTCAAATTTTATAGATTTTCTAAGACTTATATTCACTTCAAATTTCACAGATTTCTTTAAGGTTTATATTTCCTTCAAATTTCATCGATTTTCTTAAGATTTATATTCACCTCAAATTTCATCAGTTATCTTAAGATACATGTTCACTTCAATTTTCACCATATTTTACGAACTTATATTCACTCCAAATTTCATGATTTTACGAGACTTATATTCACTAAAATTTTATCAGTTTTCTAAGACTTATATTCACTTTAAATTTCATCATATTTTTTAAGATTTATATTTAGTCAAATTTAATCAGTTATCTTAAGATTTATGTTCACTTCAATTTTCACCATATTTTTAAAATGTTCACTTCAATTTTTATAGATTTTCTAAAGACTTATATTCACTTCAAATTTCAGATTTCTTTAAGGTTTATATTTCCTTCAAATTTCATCAGTTTTCTTAAGATTTATATTCACCTCAAATTTCATGATTATCTTAAGATACATGTTCACTTCAATTTTCACCATATTTTACGAAGACTTATATTCACTCCAAATTTCATCAGTTTTACGAAGACTTATATTCACTAAAAATTTTCATTTTTTAAGACTTATATTCACTTTAAATTTCATCATATTTTTAAGATTTATATTTAGTCAAATTTAATCAGTTATCTTAAGATTTATGTTCACTTCAATTTTCACCATATTTTTTAAAGGCTTATGTTCACTTCAAATTTTATAGATTTTCTAAGACTTATATTCACTTCAAATTTCAGATTTCTTTAAGGTTTATATTTCCTTCAAATTTCATCAGTTTTCTTAAGATTTATATTCACCTCAAATTTCATCAAATTATCTTAAGATACATGTTCACTTCAATTTTCACCATATTTTACGAGACTTATATTCACTCAAATTTCATCAGATTTACGAGACTTATATTCACTAAAATTTTTATCAGTTTTAGAACTTATATTCACTTTAAATTTCATCATATTTTTTAAGATTTATATTTAGTCAAATTTAATCAGTTATCTTAAGATTTATGTTCACTTCAATTTTCACCATATTTTCTAAAGGCATGTTCATTCAAATTTTAATAGATTTTCTAAGACTTATATTCACTTCAAATTTCAACAGATTTCTTTAAGGTTTATATTTCCTTCAAATTTCAGTTTTTCTTAAGATTTATATTCACCTCAAATTTCATCAGTTATCTTAAGATACATGTTCACTTCAATTTTCACCATATTTTACGAAGACTTATATTCACTCCAAATTTCATGATTTCGAAGACTTATATTCACTAAAATTTTATCGATTTTACGAAGACTTATATTCACTTTAAATTTCATCATATTTTTAAGATTTATATTTCCATCAAATTTAATCAGTTATCTTAGATTTATATTCACTTCAATTTTCACCATATTTTTTAAGGCTTATGTTCACTTCAATTTTCATATTTTTAACTTATTTCACTTCAAATTTCATAGATTTTCTAAGACTTATATTCACTTCAAATTTCATGATTTCTTTAAGGTTTATATTTCCTTCAAATTTCATCAGTTTTCTTAGATTTATATTCACCTCAAATTTCATCAGTTATCTTAAGATACATGTTCACTTCAATTTTCACCATATTTTACGAGACTTATATTCACTCCAATTTCATGATTTTACGAACTTATATTCACTAAAAATTTTATCGATTTTACGAGACTTATATTCACTTTAAATTTCATCATATTTTTAAGATTTATATTTAGTCAAATTTAATCAGTTATCTTAAGATTTATATTCACTTCAATTTTCACCATATTTTTAAGGCTTATGTTCACTTCAAATTTTATAGATTTTCTAAGACTTATATTCACTTCAAATTTCAGATTTCTTTAAGGTTTATATTTCCTTCAAATTTCATCATTTTCTTAAGATTTATATTCACCTCAAATTTCATGATTATCTTAAGATATTCACTTCAATTTTCACCATATTTTACGACTTATATTCACTCCAAATTTCATCAGTTTTCGAGACTTATATTCACTCAAATTTTATCATTTTTACGAAGATTATATTCACTTCAAATTTCATCATTTTTTGATTTATATTCAGTTCAAATTTCATAGTTTTCTTAAGATTATGTTCACTTCAATTTTCACTAGATTTTCTGAAGACTTATATTCACTTAAAATTTTCTCAAATTTTTTATGACTTATATTCACTTCAAATTTCATCATATTTTATGAGACTTATATTCACTAAAAATTTTATCTGATTTTCTGAAGACTTATATTCACTTTAAATTTCATCATATTTTTTTAAGATTTACATTTCCTTCAAATTTAATCAGATTATCTTAAGATTTATGTTCACTTCAATTTTCACCATATTTTCTAAAGGCTTATGTTCACTTCAATTTTAATAGATTTTCTAAAGACTTATATTCACTTCAAATTTTAACAGATTTTTTAAAGGTTTATATTTCCTTCAAATTTCATGATTTTCTTAAGATTTATATTCACCTCAAATTTCATCAGTTATCTTAAGATACATGTTCACTTCAATTTTCACCATATTTTACGAAGACTTATATTCACTCCAAATTTCATGATTTTAGAGACTTATATTCACTAAAAATTTATCAGATTTTCTAAGACTTATATTCACTTTAAATTTCATCATATTTTTTAAGATTTATATTCAGTCAAATTTAATCAGTTATCTTAAGATTTATGTTCACTTCAATTTTCACCATATTTTTAAAGGCTTATGTTCACTTCAAATTTTATAGATTTTCAAAGACTTATATTCACTTCAAATTTCAACAGTTTCTTTAAGGTTTATATTTCCTTCAAATTTCATGAGTTTTCTTAAGATTTATATTCACCTCAAATTTCATCAGATTATCTTAAGATACATGTTCACTTCAATTTTCACCATATTTTACGAAGACTTATATTCACTCCAAATTTCATGATTTTACGAAGACTTATATTCACTCAAATTTTATCAGTTTACGAAGATTATATTCACTTCAAATATCATATTTTTACGAAGACTTATATTCATTCAAATTTCATGATTTTCTTAAGATTTATATTCAATTCATTTTCACTAGATTTTAGAGACTTATATTCATAAAATTTCATGATTTTTGATGACTATATTCACTTCAATTTCATCATATTTTACGAGACTTATATTCACTAAAATTTTATCATTTTAGAAGACTTATATTCACTTTAAATTTCATCAGTTTTTAAGATTTATATTTAGTCAAATTTAATCAGATTATCTTAAGATTTATGTTCACTTCAATTTTCACCATATTTTCTAAAGGCTTATGTTTTCAAATTTTAATAGATTTTCTAAAGACTTATATTCACTTCAAATTTCAAAGATTTCTTTAAGGTTTATATTTCCTTCAAATTTCATGATTTTTTAAGATTTATATTCACCTCAAATTTCATCAGATTATCTTAAGATACATGTTCACTTCAATTTTCACCATATTTTACGAAGACTTATATTCACTCAAATTTCATAGTTTACGAGACTTATATTCACTAAAAATTTTATCAGTTTTACGAGACTTATATTCACTTTAAATTTCATCATATTTTTTAAGATTTATATTTAGTCAAATTTAATCATTATCTTAAGATTTATGTTCACTTCAATTTTCACCATATTTTCTAAAACTTATGTTCACTTCAAATTTTAATAGATTTTCTAAGACTTATATTCACTTCAAATTTCAGATTTCTTTAAGGTTTATATTTCCTTCAAATTTCATCAGTTTTCTTTAAGATTTATATTCACCTCAAATTTCATCATTATCTTAAGATACATGTTCACTTCAATTTTCACCATATTTTAGAGACTTATATTCACTCAAATTTCATCATTTTACGAGACTTATATTCACTAAAAATTTTATCTGATTTTCTGAAGACTTATATTCACTTTAAATTTCATAATATTTTTTAAAGATTTATATTTCCATCAAATTTAATCGGATTATCTTAAGATTTATGTTCACTTCAATTTTCACCATATTTTTTAAAGGCTTATGTTCACTTCAATTTTCACCATATTTTTTAAAGGCTTATGTTCACTTCAAATTCTAATAGATTTTCTAAAGACTTATATTCACTTCAAATTTCAACATATTTCTTTAAGCTTTATATTTCCTTCAAATTTCATCAGATTTTCAATAGATTTATATTCACCTCAAATTTCATCAGATTATCTTAAGATACATGTTCACTTCAATTTTCACCATATTTTCTGAAGACTTATATTCACTCCAAATTTCATGTTTTACGAAGACTTATATTCACTAAAAATTTTATCAGTTTTACGAGACTTATATTCACTTTAAATTTCATCATATTTTTTAAAGATTTATATTCAGTCAAATTTAATCAGTTATCTTAAGATTTATGTTCACTTCAATTTTCACCATATTTTTAAAACTTATTTCATTTCAATTTTTATAGATTTTCTAAAGACTTATATTCACTTCAAATTTCAGCAGATTTCTTTAGGTTTATATTTCCTTCAAATTTCATCAGTTTCTTAAGATTTATATTCACCTCAAATTTCATCGGATTATCTTAAGATACATGTTCACTCAATTTCACCATATTTTGAACTTATATTCACTCCAAATTTCATCAGTTTTCGAGACTTATATTCACTCAAATTTTATCAGTTTTCGAAGACTTATATTCACTAAATTTCATCATATTTTTTGAAGACTTATATTCATTCAAATTTCATCGATTTTCTTAAGATTTATGTTCACTTCAATTTTCCTAGATTTTCTAAGACATATTCACTTAAAATTTCATGATTTTTTGATGACATATTCCTTCAAATTTCATCATACTTTACAGAGACTTAATCACCTAAAATTTTATCAATTTTATGAAACTTATATTCACTTTAAATTTCATCATTTTTTGATTTATATTTAGTCAAATTTAATCAGTTATCTTAAGATTTGTTCACTTCAATTTTCACCATATTTTCAAAGGCTTATGTTCACTTCAATTTTAATAGATTTTCTAAGACTTATATTCACTTCAAATTTCAGCAGTTTCTTTAAGGTTTATATTTCCTTCAAATTTCATTGATTTTCTTAGATTTATATTCACCTCAAATTTCATCAGTTATCTTAAGATTTTCACTTCAATTTTCACCATATTTTAGAGACTTATATTCACTCCAAATTTCATGATTTTCGAAGACTTATATTCACTAAAAATTTTATCAGTTTTCTGAAGACTTATATTCACTTTAAATTTCATCATATTTTTTAGATTTATATTCAGTCAAATTTAATCAGTTATCTTAAGATTTATGTTCACTTCAATTTTCACCATATTTTCTAAGGCTTATGTTCACTTCAAATTTTATAGATTTTCTAAAGACTTATATTCACTTAAATTTCAGCAGTTTCTTTAAGGTTTATATTTCCTTCAAATTTCATGATTTTCTTAAGATTTATATTCACCTCAAATTTCAGTTATCTTAAGATACATGTTCACTTCAATTTTCACCATATTTTAGAACTTATATTCACTCAATTTCATCAGTTTTGAGACTTATATTCACTAAAAATTTTATAGATTTTCTGAAGACTTATATTCACTTTAAATTTCATCATATTTTTAAGATTTATATTTCAGTCAAATTTAATCAGATTATCTTAAGATTTATGTTCACTTCAATTTTCACCATATTTTTAAAGGCTTATGTTCACTTCAAATTTTTATAGATTTTCTAAGACTTATATTCACTTCAAATTTCAGATTTCTTTAAGGTTTATATTTCCTTCAAATTTCATCAGTTTTCTTAAGATTTATATTCACCTCAAATTTCATCAGTTATCTTAAGATACATCACTTTTTCACCATATTTTTCGAGACTTATATTCACTCCAAATTTCATCAGTTTTTACGAGACTTATATTCACTTCAAATTTTTGTCAGTTTTACGAAGATTATATTCACTTCAAATTTCACCAGTTTTTAGAAGACTTATATTCAGTTCAAATTTCATCGATTTTCTTAAGATTTATGTTCATTCAATTTTCACTAGATTTACAAAGAGACTTATATTCCTTAAAATTTCATAGATTTTTTGATGACTTATATTCACTTCAAATTTCATCATTTTAGAACTTATATTCACTAAATTTATCAGTTTTACGAGACTTATATTCACTTTAAATTTCATCATATTTTTAAGATTTATATTTAGTCAAATTTAATCAGTTATCTTAAGATTTATGTTCACTTCAATTTTCACCATATTTTCTAAAGGCTTATGTTCACTTCAAATTTTAATAGATTTTCTAAACTTATATTCACTTCAAATTTCAGATTTCTTTAAGGTTTATATTTCCTTCAAATTTCATTGATTTTTTAAGATTTATATTCACCTCAAATTTCATGATTATCTTAAGATACATGTTCACTTCAATTTTCACCATATTTTACGAGACTTATATTCACTCCAATTTCATCAGATTTTACGAAGACTTATATTCACTAAAAATTTTATCAGTTTTTACGAAGACTTATATTCACTTTAAATTTCATCATATTTTTAAGATTTATATTTCAGTCAAATTTAATCAGTTATCTTAAGATTTATGTTCACTTCAATTTTCACCATATTTTCTAAACTTATTCATTCAAATTTTATAGATTTTCTAAAGACTTATATTCACTTCAAATTTCAACAGTTTCTTTAAGGTTTATATTTCCTTCAAATTTCATGATTTTCTTAAGATTTATATTCACCTCAAATTTCATCAGTTATCTTAAGATACATGTTCACTTCAATTTTCACCATATTTTACGAAGACTTATATTCACTCAAATTTCATCAGATTTTAGAAGACTTATATTCACTAAAAATTTTATCATTTTACGAAGACTTATATTCACTTTAAATTTCATCATATTTTTTAAGATTTATATTTCCACAAATTTAATCAGATTATCTTAAGATTTATGTTCACTTCAATTTCACCATATTTTTTAAAGGCTTATGTTCACTTCAATTTCAATTTTTAAAGATATTTTCTAAAGATTTTCTAAGACTATATTCACTTCAAATTTCAGCAGTTTCTTTAAGGTTTATATTTCCTTCAAATTTCATCGATTTTCAAGATTTATATTCTCAAATTTCATCAGTTATCTTAAGATACATGTTCACTTCAATTTTCACCATATTTTACGAACTTATATTCACTCCAATTTCATCAGTTTTTTAAAGACTTATATTCACTAAAATTTTATCATTTTACGAAGACTTATATTCACTTTAAATTTCATCATATTTTTAAGATTTATATTTAGTCAAATTTAATCAGTTATCTTAAGATTTATGTTCACTTCAATTTTCACCATATTTTTTAAGGCTTATGTTCACTTCAAATTTTATAGATTTTCTAAAGACTTATATTCACTTCAAATTTCACAGTTTCTTTAAGGTTTATATTTCCTTCAAATTTCATGATTTTCTTAAGATTTATATTCACCTCAAATTTCATCAGTTATCTTAAGATACATGTTCACTTCAATTTTCACCATATTTTAGAGACTTATATTCACTCCAAATTTCATGATTTTACGAGACTTATATTCACGTCAATTTTATCAGTTTCTAGAAGATTTATATTCATTATATCACCCAATTTTCTAAGACTTATATTCAGTTCAAATTTCATCAGATTTTCTTAAGATTTATGTTCAATTCAATTTTCACTAGATTTTCTAAAGACTTATATTCACTTCAAATTTCATCAGATTTTTTGATGACATATTCACTTTAAATTTCATCATATTTTAGAGACTTATATTCACTAAAATTTTATCAGTTTTGAAGACTTATATTCACTTTAAATTTCATCATTTTTTAAGATTTATATTTAGTCAAATTTAATCAGATTATCTTAAGATTTATGTTCACTTCAATTTTCACCATATTTTCTAAGGCTTATGTTCACTTCAAATTTAATAGATTTTCTAAAGACTTATATTCACTTCAAATTTCACAGATTTCTTTAAGGTTTATATTTCCTTCAAATTTCATCAGTTTTCTTAAGATTTATATTCACCTCAAATTTCATCAGTTATCTTAAGATACATTCACTTCATTTTCACCATATTTTACGAAGACTTATATTCACTCCAAATTTCATCAGTTTTACGAAGACTTATATTCACTAAAAATTTATCGATTTTACGAGACTTATATTCACTTTAAATTTCATCATATTTTTAAGATTTATATTTCAGTCAAATTTAATCAGTTATCTTAAGATTTATGTTCACTTCAATTTTCACCATATTTTCTAAAGGCTTATGTTCACTTCAAATTTTAATAGATTTTCTAAGACTTATATTCACTTCAAATTTCAACAGTTTCTTTAAGGTTTATATTTCCTTCAAATTTCATCGATTTTCTTAAGATTTATATTCACCTCAAATTTCATCAGTTATCTTAAGATACATGTTCACTTCAATTTTCACCATATTTTAGAAGACTTATATTCACTCCAAATTTCATCAGTTTTACGAAGACTTATATTCACTAAAATTTTATCGATTTTACGAAGACTTATATTCACTTTAAATTTCATCATATTTTTTAAGATTTATATTTCATCAAATTTAATCAGATTATCTTAAGATTTATGTTCACTTCAATTTTCACCATATTTTTAAAATGTTCACTTATTTTCACCATATTTTTAAACATGTTCACTTCAAATTTTATAGATTTTCTAAGACTTATATTCACTTCAAATTTCAGCAGTTTCTTTAAGGTTTATATTTCCTTCAAATTTCATCAGTTTTCTTAGATTTATATTCACCTCAAATTTCATCGATTATCTTAAGATACATGTTCACTTCAATTTTCACCATATTTTACGAAGACTTATATCACTCCAATTTCATCAGTTTTTACGAAGACTTATATTCACTAAAATTTTATCAGTTTTAGAAGACTTATATTCACTTTAAATTTCATCATATTTTTTAAGATTTATATTTAGTCAAATTTAATCAGTTATCTTAAGATTTATGTTCACTTCAATTTTCACCATATTTTTAGGCTTATGTTCACTTCAAATTTTTATAGATTTTCTAAAGACTTATATTCACTTCAAATTTCAGCAGATTTCTTTAGGTTTATATTTCCTTCAAATTTCATCGATTTTCTTAAGATTTATATTCACCTCAAATTTCACAGTTATCTTAAGATACATGTTCACTTCAATTTTCACCATATTTTACGAAGACTTATATTCACTCAAATTTCTTGATTTTGAAGACTTATATTCACTCAAATTTTATCAGATTTTCGAAGATTATATTCACTTCAAATTTCACAGTTTCTAAGATTTATATTCACTTCAAATTTCATCAGTTTTCTTAAGATTTATGTTCACTCAATTTCTTCTAGATTTTCTTAACTTATATTCATAGAATTTCACCAGTTTTTGAAGACTTATATTCACTTCATTCATCATATTTTAGAACTTATATTATAAATTTATCGATTTTACGAGACTTATATTCACTTTAAATTTCATCATATTTTTTAGATTTATATTTAGTCAAATTTAATCAGTTATCTTAAGATTTATATTCACTTCAATTTTCACCATATTTTTTAAAGGCTTATGTTCACTCAAATTTTATAGATTTTCTAAGACTTATATTCACTTCAAATTTCAGCAGTTTCTTTAAGGTTTATATTTCCTTCAAATTTCATCAGTTTTCTTAAGATTTATATTCACCTCAAATTTCATCGATTATCTTAAGATACATGTTCACTTCAATTTTCACCATATTTTACGAACTTATATTCACTCAAATTTCATCAGTTTTACGAGACTTATATTCACTAAAAATTTTATCAGTTTTAAGAGACTTATATTCACTTTAAATTTCATCATATTTTTAAGATTTATATTTCAGTCAAATTTAATCAGTTATCTTAAGATTTATGTTCACTTCAATTTTCACCATATTTTCTAAAGGCTTATGTTCACCAAATTTTAATAGATTTTCTAAAGACTTATATTCACTTCAAATTTCAGCAGTTTCTTTAAGGTTTATATTTCCTTCAAATTTCATCAGTTTCTTAAGATTTATATTCACCTCAAATTTCATCAGTTATCTTAAGATACATGTTCACTTCAATTTTCACCATATTTTACGAAGACTTATATTCACTCCAAATTTCATGGTTACGACTTATATTCACTAAAATTTTATCAGATTTACGAAGACTTATATTCACTTTAAATTTCATCATATTTTTTAAGATTTATATTTAGTCAAATTTAATCGATTATCTTAAGATTTATGTTCACTTCAATTTTCACCATATTTTCTAAAGGCTTATGTTCACTTCAAATTTTTATAGATTTTCTAAGACTTATATTCACCAAATTTCACAGATTTCTTTAAGGTTTATATTTCCTTCAAATTTCATCATTTTCTTAAGATTTATATTCACCTCAAATTTCATCAGTTATCTTAAGATACATGTTCACTTCAATTTTCAATATTTTTGAAGACTTATATTCTCCAAATTTCATGATTTTACGAAGACTTATATTCACTCAAATTTTATCTTACGGCGATATTCACTTCAAATTTCATCATTTTTATTATTATTCAATTCATCATTATCTTAAGTTATTTCATTCAATTTTCATCAATTTTAAAGACTTATATTCATAAAATTTCATGATTTTTGAAGACTTATATTCACTTCAAATTTCATCATATTTCACTTCAAGATTTATATTCACCAAATTTTATCAGTTTATAAGAACATATTCACTTCAAATTTCATGATTTTTTAAGACTTATATTCACTTCAATTTCAGCAGTTTCTTTAAGGTTTATATTTCCTTCAAATTTCATGATTTTCTTAAGATTTATATTCACCTCAAATTTCATCAGTTATCTTAAGATACATGTTCACTTCAATTTTCACCATATTTTTAGAACTTATATTCACTCCAAATTTCATCAGTTTTAGAGACTTATATTCACTAAAATTTTATCATTTTCGAAGACTTATATTCACTTTAAATTTCATCATATTTTTTAAGATTTATATTTCAAATCAAATTTAATCAGTTATCTTAAGATTTATGTTCACTTCAATTTTCACCATATTTTTAAAGGCTTATGTTCACTTCAAATTTTTATAGATTTTCTAAGACTTATATTCACTTCAAATTTCAACTGATTTCTTTAGGTTTATATTTCCTTCAAATTTCATCAGTTTTTCTTAAGATTTATATTCACCTCAAATTTCATCAGTTATCTTAAGATACATGTTCACTTCAATTTTCACCATATTTTTGAAGACTTATATTCACTCCAAATTTCATGATTTTTAAAGACTTATATTCACTAAAAATTTTATCAGTTTTAGAAGACTTATATTCACTTTAAATTTCATCATATTTTTTAAGATTTATATTCCGTCAAATTTAATCAGTTATCTTAAGATTTATGTTCACTTCAATTTTCACCATATTTTCTAAGGCTTATGTTCACTTCAATTTTTATAGATTTTCAAAGACTTATATTCACTTCAAATTTCAACATTTCTTTAAGGTTTATATTTCCTTCAAATTTCATGATTTTCTTAAGATTTATATTCACCTCAAATTTCATCAGTTATCTTAAGATACATGTTCACTTCAATTTTCACCATATTTTCGAAGACTTATATTCACTCCAAATTTCATCAGATTTTCGAAGACTTATATTCACTCAAATTTTATCGATTTTAAGACTTATATTCACTTCAAATTTCACATATTTTTTAGATTTATATTCATTCAAATTTCATCAGTTTTCTTAAGATTTATGTTCATTCAATTTTCACCATATTTTTCGACTTATATTCACTTCAAATTTTATAGTTTTTAAAGACTTATATTCACTTCAAATTTCATCATATTTTAAGAGTTTATATTCCTTCAAATTTCATCAGATTTTCTAAGATTTATATTCACTCAAATTTCATCAGTTTTTTAAGATTATATTCACTTCAAATTTCAACATTTTTTGAGTTTATATTCCTTCAAATTTCATCGATTTTCTTAGATTTATATTCACTCAAATTTCATCAGTTATCTTAAGATACATATTCACTTCATTTTCATTATTTTTTAAGACTTATATTCCTCAAATTTCATCAGTTTTAAAGACTTATATTCACTTCAAAATTTTATCATATTTTCTTAAGACTTATATTCACTTTAAATTTCATCATATTTTTTAAGATTTATATTTCAGTCAAATTTAATCAGATTATCTTAAGTTTATATTCACTTCAATTTCACCATATTTTTTAAAGGCTTATATTCACTTCAAATTTTTATAGATTTTCTAAGACTTATATTCACTTCAATTTCACCATATTTCTTTAAGGTTTATATTCCTTCAAATTTCATCAGTTTTCTTAAGATTTATATTCACTCAAATTTCATCAGTTATCTTAAGATACATATTCACTTCAATTTTCACCATATTTTTCGAGACTTATATTCACTCCAATTTCATCAGTTTTCGAAGACTTATATTCACTTCAATTTTATCATATTTTCTAAGACTTATATTCACTTCAAATTTCATATTTTTAAGACTTATTTACTCAAATTTAATCAGTTATCTTAAGATTTATATTCCTTCAAATTTCATTTTAGATTTCTTTCAGTTTTATATTCACTCAAATTTCATGGATTATCTTAAGATACATGTTCACTTCAATTTCACCATATTTTCGAAGACTTATATTCACTCCAAATTTCATCAGATTTTAAAGACTTATATTCACTAAAAATTTATCAGTTTTACGAAGACTTATATTCACTTTAAATTTCATCATATTTTTTAATTTATATTTAGTCAAATTTAATCAGTTATCTTAAGATTTATGTTCACTTCAATTTTCACCATATTTTAAAGGCTTATGTTCACTTCAAATTTTTATAGATTTTCTAAAGACTTATATTCACTTCAAATTTCAACAGATTTCTTTAAGGTTTATATTTCCTTCAAATTTCATGATTTTCTTAAGATTTATATTCACCTCAAATTTCATGATTATCTTAAGATACATGTTCACTTCAATTTTCACCATATTTTACGAAGACTTATATTCACTCCAAATTTCATCAGTTTTCGAACTTATATTCACTAAAAATTTTATCAGTTTTTAGAAGACTTATATTCACTTTAAATTTCATCATATTTTTTAAGATTTATATTTCGTCAAATTTAATCAGATTATCTTAAGATTTATGTTCACTTCAATTTTCACCATATTTTCTAAAAGCTTATTTCACTTCAAATTTTAATAGATTTTCTAAAGACTTATATTCACTTCAAATTTCAACAGATTTCTTTAAGGTTTATATTTCCTTCAAATTTCATTGATTTTCTTAAGATTTATATTCACCTCAAATTTCATGAGTTATCTTAAGATACATATTCACTTCAATTTTCACCATATTTTACGAAGACTTATATTCCTCCAAATTTCATCAGTTTAAGACTTATATTCACTAAAAATTTATCAGTTTCGAAGACTTATATTCACTTTAAATTTCATCATATTTTTTTAAGATTTATATTTCCGTCAAATTTAATCAGATTATCTTAAGATTTATGTTCACTTCAATTTTCACCATATTTTCTAAAGGCTTATGTTCACTTCAAATTTTAATAGATTTTCTAAAGACTTATATACTTCAAATTTCAAGATTTCTTTAAGGTTTATATTTCCTTCAAATTTCATCGATTTTCTTAAGATTTATATTCACCTCAAATTTCATGATTATCTTAAGATACATGTTCACTTCAATTTTCACCATATTTTCTGAAGACTTATATTCACTCCAAATTTCATCGATTTTTACGAGACTTATATTCACTAAAATTTTATCAGTTTTAAAGAGACTTATATTCACTTTAAATTTCATCATATTTTTTTAAGATTTATATTTCCGTCAAATTTAATCAGATTATCTTAAGATTTATGTTCACTTCAATTTTCACCATATTTTTTAAAGGCTTATGTTCACTTCAAATTTTATAGATTTTCTAAGACTTATATTCACTTCAAATTTCAGCAGTTTCTTTAAGGTTTATATTTCCTTCAAATTTCATGATTTTCTTAAGATTTATATTCACCTCAAATTTCATCAGTTATCTTAAGATACATGTTCATCAATTTTCACCATATTTTACGAAGACTTATATTCACTCCAATTTCATCAGATTTTACGAAGACTTATATTCACTAAAATTTTATCATTTTTCGAGACTTATATTCACTTTAAATTTCATCATATTTTTTAAGATTTATATTTAGTCAAATTTAATCGATTATCTTAAGATTTATGTTCACTTCAATTTTCACCATATTTTCTAAACATGTTCACTTCAAATTTTATAGATTTTCTAAAGACTTATATTCACTTCAAATTTCAATGATTTCTTTAAGGTTTATATTTCCTTCAAATTTCATGATTTTCTTAAGATTATATTCACCTCAAATTTCATCATTATCTTAAGATACATGTTCACTTCAATTTTCACCATATTTTACGAAGACTTATATTCACTCAAATTTCATCAGTTTTACGAGACTTATATTCACTAAAATTTTATCATATTTTTTGAACTTATATTCACTTTAAATTTCATCATATTTTTTCAGATTTATATTTTCAAATTATTTCATCAAATTATCTTAAGATTTATATTCACTAAATTTCACCATTTTCTTAAGAACATGTTCACTTCAAATTTTAATAGATTTTCTAAGACTTATATTCACTTCAAATTTCAACAGTTTCTTTAGGTTTATATTTCCTTCAAATTTCATCGAGATTTTCTAAGATTTATTCACCTCAAATTTCGGATTTCTTAGATACATGTATTCACTTAATTTCACCATATTTTGAAGACTTATATTCACTCAAATTTCATCAGATTTTCGAAGACTTATATTCACTAAAAATTTGTCAGTTTTATGAAGACTTATATTCACTTTAAATTTCATCAGATTTTTTTAAGATTTATATTTTCGTCAAATTTAATCAGATAATCTTAAGATTTATGTTCACTTCAATTTTCACCATATTTTCTAAAGCTTATGTTCACTTCAAATTTTAATAGATTTTCTAAGACTTATATTCACTTCAATTTCACAGATTTCTTTAAGGTTTATATTTCCTTCAAATTTCATCAGATTTTCTTAAGATTTATATTCACCTCAAATTTCATCAGATTATCTTAAGATACATGTTCACTTCAATTTTCACCATATTTTCTGAAGACTTATATTCACTCCAAATTTCATCGATTTTTAGAACTTATATTCACTAAAAATTTTATCATTTTTCGAGACTTATATTCACTTTAAATTTCATCATATTTTTTAGATTTATATTTAGTAAATTTAATCAGATTATCTTAAGATTTATGTTCACTTCAATTTTCACCATATTTTCTAAAGGCTTATGTTCACTTCAAATTTTTATAGATTTTCTAAAGACTTATATTCACTTCAAATTTCAACAGATTTCTTTAAGGTTTATATTTCCTTCAAATTTCATCATTTTTCTTAAGATTTATATTCACCTCAAATTTCAGCAGATTATCTTAAGATACATGTTCACTTCAATTTTCACCATATTTTAAGACTTATATTCACTCCAAATTTCATGATTTTACGAAGACTTATATTAAAAATTTTCAGATTTACGAAGACTTATATTCACTTTAAATTTCATCATATTTTTTAATTTATATTTACGTCAAATTTAATCAGATATCTTAAGATTTATGTTCACTTCAATTTTCACCATATTTTCTAAAGGCTTATGTTCACTTCAAATTTTAATAGATTTTCTAAAGACTTATATTCACTTCAATTTCAGATTTCTTTAAGGTTTATATTTCCTTCAAATTTCATCAGTTTTCTTAAGATTTATATTCACCTCAAATTTCATCCAGTTATCTTAAGATACATGTTCACTTCAATTTTCACCATATTTTACGAGACTTATATTCACTCCAAATTTCATCAGTTTTCGGAGACTTATATTCACTAAAAATTTATCAGATTTTACGAACTTATATTCACTTTAAATTTCATCATATTTTTTTAAGATTTATATTTCATCAAATTTAATCAGATTATCTTAAGATTTATGTTCACTTCAATTTTCCACCATATTTTCTAAAGGCTTATGTTCACTTCAAATTTTATAGATTTTCTAAGACTTATATTCACTTCAAATTTCAGCAGTTTCTTTAAGGTTTATATTTCCTTCAAATTTCATGATTTTCTTAAGATTTATATTCACCTCAAATTTCATGAGATTATCTTAAGATACATGTTCACTAATTTTCACCATATTTTACGAGACTTATATTCACTAAAATTTCATCAGTTTTACGAAGACTTATATTCACTTTAAATTTCATCATATTTTTTAAGATTTATATTTAAGTCAAATTTAATCAGTTATCTTAAGATTTATATTCACTTCAATTTCACCATATTTTCAAAGGCTTATGTTCACTTCAAATTTTATAGATTTTCTAAAACTTATATTCACTTCAAATTTCAACGATTTCTTTAAGGTTTATATTTCCTTCAAATTTCATGATTTTCTTAAGATTTATATTCTCAAATTTCATCGATTATCTTAAGATACATATTCATTCAATTTTCACCATATTTACGAAGACTTATATTCACTCCAAATTTCATCAGTTTCGAAGACTTATATTCACTCAAATTTATCAGTTTTAGAAGACTTATATTCACTTCAAATTTCATGGTTTTCTAAGATTTATATTCAGTTCAAATTTCATCAGATTTTTTGATGACTCATATTCACTTCAAATTTCATCATATTTTCTAAAGACTTATAATCACTTAAAATTTTATCAGATTTTATGAAGACTTATATTCACTTTAAATTTCATCAGATTTTTAAGATTTTATTTAAAATCAAATTTAATTGATTATCTTAAGTTATATTCACTTCAATTTTCACCATATTTTCTAAAGGTTTATGTTCACTTCAAATTTTAATAGATTTTCTAAAGACTTATATTCACTTCAAATATCCACAGATTTCTTTAAGGTTTATATTTCCTTCAAATTTCATCAGACTTTCTTAAGATTTATATTCACCTCAAATTTCATCAGATTATCTGAAGATACATGTTCACTTCAATTTTCACCATATTTTACGAAGACTTATTTCACTCCAAATTTCATCAGTTTTACGAGACTTATATTCACTAAAATTTTTATCAGTTTTACGAAGACTTATATTCACTTTAAATTTCATCATATTTTTTAAGATTTATATTCAGTCAAATTTAATCAGATTATCTTAAGATTTATGTATTACTTCAATTTTCACCATATTTTTTAAGAAGCTTATGTTCACTTCAAATTTTATAGATTTTCTAAAGACTTATATTCACTTCAAATTTCAACGATTTCTTTAAGGTTTATATTTCCTTCAAATTTCATCAGTTTTCTTAAGATTTATATTCACCTCAAATTTCATCAGTTATCTTAAGATACATATTCACTTCAATTTTCACCATATTTTGAAGACTTATATTCACTCAAATTTCATCAGTTTTAAAGACTTATATTCACTAAAATTTTCAGATTTTACGAAGACTTATATTCACTTTAAATTTCATCATTTTTTTAAGATTTATATTTCCGTCAAATTTAATCAGTTATCTTAGATTTATGTTCACTTCAATTTTCACCATATTTTCTAAAAGCTTATGTTCACTTCAAATTTTAATAGATTTTCTAAAGACTTATATTCACTTCAAATTTCATGATTTCTTTAAGGTTTATATTTCCTTCAAATTTCATCGATTTTCTTAAGATTTATATTCACCTCAAATTTCATGATTATCTTAAGATACATGTTCACTTCAATTTTCACCATATTTTACGAAGACTTATATTCACTCCAAATTTCATGAGTTTTCGAAGACTTATATTCACTAAAAATTTATCATTTTACGAAGACTTATATTCACTTTAAATTTCATCATATTTTTTAAGATTATATTTCCGTCAAATTTAATCGGATTATCTTAAGATTTATGTTCACTTCAATTTTCACCATATTTTTAAAGGCTTATGTTCACTTCAAATTTTATAGATTTTCTAAGACTTATATTCACTTCAAATTTCAACAGTTTCTTTAAGGTTTATATTTCCTTCAAATTTCATTGATTTTCTTAATTTATATTCACCTCAAATTTCATCAGTTATCTTAAGATACATGTTCACTTCAATTTCACCATATTTTAGAGAGACTTATATTCACTCAAATTTCATCAGTTTACGAAGACTTATATTCACTAATTTTTGTCAGTTTTTACGGTTATATTCACTTTAAATTTCACATTTTTTTAGCTTTATATTTCAGTTCAAATTTCATCAGTTTTCTTAAGTTTATGTTCAATT
>CM038793.1:4654187-4704137 GCA_021764765.1 Vicia sativa
AGAAATTTGAGGTGAATATAAATCTTAAGAAAATCTGAAGAAATTCTGAAGGAAATATAAACTTTAAAGAAATATGAAATTTAAGTGAATATAAGTCTGGAAAATCATGAAATTTGAAGTGAACATAAGCCTTTAGAAAATATGAAAATTGAAGTGAACATAAATCTTAAGATAATCTCGATTAAATTTGAATGAATATAATTCTTAAAAAATCATGAAATTTGAAGTGAATATAAGTCTCAAAAAATCATAAAATTTGAAGTGAATATAAGTCTCAAAATATGATGAATCTAAGAATATAAGTCTTCAAAAAAATCATGAAATTTAAGTGAATAAGTTCTAAAATCTAGTGAAAATTGAATGAATATAAATCTTAAGAAAACTGATTAAATTTGAACTGAATATAAATCTTAAAAAATATGTGAAATTTGAAGTGAATATAAGTTCAGAAAATCTATAAAATTTTAGTGAATATAAGTCTCTCTAAAATCAAGAAATTGGAGTGAATATAAGTCTCGTAAAATATGGTGAAAATTGAAGTGAATATGTATCTTAAGATAACTGATGAAATTTGAGGTGAATATAAATCTTAAGAAAATCATGAAATTTGAAGGAAATATAAACCTTAAAGAAATCTCTTGAAATTTGAAGTGAATATAAGTCTTTAGAAAATCTAAAAATTTAAGTGAATATAAGCCTTAGAAAATATGGTGGAAATTGAAGTGAATATAATCTTAAGATAACTGATTAAATTTGACGAAATATAAATCTTAAAAAATATGATGAAATTAAAGTGAATATAAGTCTTCAAAATCGATAAAATTTTTAGTGAATATAAGTCTTCTAAAATCATGAAATTTGGAGTGAATATAAGTCCTCAAAATATGGTGAAAATTGAAGTGAACATGTATCTTAAGATAATCCATGAAATTTGAGGTGAATATAAATCTTAAGAAAATCTGATGAAATTTGAAGGAAATATAAACCTTAAAGAAATCATGAAATTGAAGTGAATATAAGTCTTTAGAAAATCTATTAAAATTTGAAGTGAATATAAGCCTTTAGAAAAATATGGTGAAAATTGAAGTGGAATATAAATCTTAAGATAATCATTAAATTTGACTGAAATATAAATCTTAAAAAATATGATGAAATTTAAAGTGAATATAAGCTCTTGAAAATGATAAATTTTAGTGAATATAAGTCTCTCAAAAATCATGAAATTTGGAGTGAATATAAGTCTCTAAAATATGGTGAAAATTGAAGTGAATATGTATCTTAAGATAATCATGAAATTTGAGGTGAATATAAATCTTAAGAAAATCATGAAATTTGAAGGAAATATAAACCTTAAAGAAATCTGAAATTTAAGTGAATATAAGTCTTAGAAAATCTATAAAATTTGAAGTGAATATAAGCCTTTTAGAAAATATGGTGAAAATGAATGAATATAAATCTTAAGATAACTGATTAAATTTGACTGAAATATAAATCTTAAAAAAATATGATGAAATTTGAAGTGAATATAAGTCTTTAAAATGATAAAATTTTTTATAAAAGTCTCTCGTAAAACTCATGAAATTTGGAGTGAATATAAGTCTAAAAATATGGTGAAATTAAGGAACATGTATCTTAAGATAATCTGATGAAATTTGAGTGAATATAAATCTTAAAATCATGAAATTTGAAGGAAATATAAACCTTAAAGAAATCTGAAATTAAGTGAATATAAGTCTTTAGAAAATCTATATAAAATTTGAAGTGAATATAAGCTTTAAAAATATGGTGAAATTGAAGTGAATATAAATCTTAAGATAACTGATTAAATTTGACGGAAATATAAATCTTAAAAATATGATGAAATTTAAAGTGAATATAAGTCTCAAAAATGATAAAATTTTTAGTGAATATAAGTCTTAGAAAATCATGAAATTTGGAGTGAATATAAGTCTTCTAAAATATGGTGAAAATTGAAGTGAACATGTATCTTAAGATAATCATGAAATTTGAGGTGAATATAAATCTTAAGAAAATCATGAAATTTGAAGGAAATATAAAACTTAAAGAAATCATTGAAATTTGAAGTGAATATAAGTCTTAGAAAATCTATAAAAATTTGAAGTGAATATAAGCCTTTAAAAATATGGTGAAAATTGAAGTGAATATAAATCTTAAGATAACTGATTAAATTTGACTGAAATATAAATCTTAAAAAATATGATGAAATTTAAAGTGAATATAAGTCTTTAGAAAATCTGATAAAATTTTTAGTGAATATAAGTCTTCTAAAATCTATGAAATTTGAGGAATATAAGTCTCTTTAAAATATGGTGAAAATTGAAGTGAACATGTATCTTAAGATAATCATGAAATTTGAGGTGAATATAAATCTTAAGAAAATCATGGAATTTGAAGGAAATATAAACCTTAAAGAAATCATGAAATTTGAAGTGAATATAAGTCTTAGAAAATCTATAAAAATTTGAAGTGAAATATAAGCCTTTTAAAAAATATGGAAAATTGAAGTGAATATAAATCTTAAGATAACTGATTAAATTTGACGGAAATATAAATCTTAAAAAATATGATGAAATTTAAAGTGAATATAAGTCTTTAAAAAATGATAAAATTTTTAGTGAATATAAGTCTTAAAAATCATGAAATTTGAGTGAATATGTCTTCTCGTAAATATGGTGAAAATTGAAGTGAATATGTATCTTAAGATAATCAATGAAATTTGAGGTGAATATAAATCTTAAGAAAATCATGAAATTTGAAGGAAATATAAACTTAAAGAAATCTGAAATTTGAAGTGAATATAAGTCTTAGAAAATCTATAAAAATTTGAAGTGAATATAAGCCTTTAAAAAATATGGTGAAATTGAAGTGAATATAAATCTTAAGATAATCTGATTAAATTTGACGGAAATATAAATCTTAAAAAAATATGATGAAATTTAAAGTGAATATAAGTCTCTTTAAAATCTATAAAATTTTTAGTGAATATAAGTCTCGTAAAACTCATGAAATTTGGAGTGAATATAAGTCTCAAAATATGGTGAAAATTGAAGTGAACATGTATCTTAAGATAATCATGAAATTTGAGGAATATAAATCTTAAGAAAATCATGAAATTTGAAGGAAATATAAACCTTAAAGAAACTCATGAAATTTGAAGTGAATATAAGTCTTAGAAAATCTATTAAAATTTAAGTGAATATAAGCCTTTAGAAAATATGGTGAAAATTGAAGTGAATATAAATCTTAAGATAACTGATTAAATTTGACGAAATATAAATCTTAAAAAATATGATGAAATTTAAAGTGAATATAAGTCTTCTAAAATGATAAAATTTTAGTGAATATAAGTCTTCTAAAATCATGAAATTTGAGTGAATATAAGTCTCGTAAAATATGGTGAAATTGAAGTGAATATGTATCTTAAGATAATCTGAAATTTGAGGTGAATATAAATCTTAAGAAAATCTAATGAAATTTGAAGGAAATATAAACCTTAAAGAAATCTGAAATTTGAAGTGAATATAAGTCTTTAGAAAATCTATAAAAATTTGAAGTGAATATAAGCCTTTAAAAAATATGGTGAAAATTGAAGTGAATATAAATCTAAGATAATCTATTAAATTTGATTGAAATATAAATCTTAAAAAATATGATGAAATTTAAAGTGAATATAAGTCTCGTAAAAATGATAAAATTTTTAGTGAATATAAGTCTTCTAAATCAATGAAATTTGGAGTGAATATAAGTCTTCAAAATATGGTGAAAATTGAAGTGAATATGTATCTTAAGATAATCATGAAATTTGAGGTGAATATAAATCTAAGAAAATCATGAAATTGAAGGAAATATAAACCTTAAAGAAATCATGAAATTTGAAGTGAATATAAGTCTTTAGAAAATCTATAAAATTTGAAGTGAACATAAGCCTTTAAAAAATATGGTGAAAATTGAAGTGAATATAAATCTTAAGATAACTGATTAAATTTGACGAAATATAAATCTTAAAAAATATGATGAAATTAAAGTGAATATAAGTCTTCTAAAACTGATAAAAATTTTTAGTGAATATAAGTCTTTAAAATATGAAATTTGGAGGAATATAAGTCTGTAAAATATGGTGAAAATTGAAGTGAATATGTATCTTAAGATAATCTCATGAAATTTGAGGTGAATATAAATCTTAAGAAAATCAATGAAATTTGAAGGAAATATAAACCTTAAAGAAATCATGAAATTTGAAGTGAATATAAGTCTTTAGAAAATCTATAAAATTTGAAGTGAATATAAGCCTTTAAAAATGGTGAAAATTGAAGTGAACATAAATCTTAAGATAACTGATTAAATTTGACTGAAATATAAATCTTAAAAATATGATGAAATTTAAAGTGAATATAAGTCTTTAAAATGTGATAAAATTTTTAGTGAATATAAGTCTGTAAAATCATGAAATTTGAGTGAATATAAGTCTTCGTAAAATATGGTGAAAATTGAAGTGAACATGTATCTTAAGATAATCAAGAAATTTGAGGTGAATATAAATCTTAAGAAAATCATGAAATTTGAAGGAAATATAAACCTTAAAGAAATCAATGAAATTTGAAGTGAATATAAGTCTTAGAAAATCTATAAAATTTTGAAATATAAGCCTTTAAAAAATGGTGAAAATTGAAGTGAAATATAATCTAAGATAACTGATTAAATTTGACTTGAAAATATAAATCTTAAAAATATGATGAAATTTTAAATATATAAGTCTCTAAACTGACATAAATTTTTAGTGAATATAAGTCTCTAAAATCTGATGAAATTTGGAGTGAATATAAGTCTCTGAAAATATGGTGAAAATTGAAGTGAATATGTATCTTAAGATAATCATGAAATTTGAGGTGAATATAAATCTTAAGAAAATCATGAAATTTGAAGGAAATATAAACTTTAAAGAAATCTCATGAAATTTGAAGTGAATATAAGTCTTTAGAAAATCTATAAAATTTGAAGTGAATATAAGCCTTTAAAATATATGAAAATTGAAGTGAATATAAATCTTAAGATAACTGATTAAATTTGACTGAAATATAAATCTTAAAAAATATGATGAAATTTAAAGTGAATATAAGTCTCTGTAAATCTGATAAATTTTAGTGAATATAAGTCTTAGAAAACTGATGAAATTTGAGTGAATATAAGTCTTCTGAAAATATGGTGAAAATGAAGTGAATATGTATCTTAAGATAATCATGAAATTTGAGGTGAATATAAATCTTAAGAAAATCATGAAATTTGAAGGAAATATAAACCTTAAAGAAATCATGAAATTTGAAGTGAATATAAGTCTTTAGAAAATCTATAAAAATTTGAAGTGAATATAAGCCTTTAAAATATGGTGAAATTGAAGTGAATATAAATCTTAAGATAACTGATTAAATTTGACTGAAATATAAATCTTAAAAAAATATGATGAAATTTAAAGTGAATATAAGTCTTCTAAAACTGATAAAAATTTTAGTGAATATAAGTAAAAATCAATGAAATTTGGAGTGAATATAAGTTCTGAAAATATGGTGAAATTGAAGTGAATATGTATCTTAAGATAATCTGATGAAATTTGAGGTGAATATAAATCTTAAGAAAAATCATGAAATTTGAAGGAAATATAAACCTTAAAGAAACTGCTGAAATTTGAAGTGAATATAAGTCTTTAGAAAATCTATAAAATTTGAAGTGAACATAAGCCTTTAAAAATATGGTGAAAATTGAAGTGAATATAAATCTTAAGATAACTGATTAAATTTGACATAAATATAAAAAAAAAAAATATGATGAAATTTAAAGTGAATATAAGTCTTCAAAATCATGATAAATTTTTAGTGAATATAAGTCTCTCTAAAATCATGAAATTGGAGTGAATATAAGTCTCTTAAAATATGGTGAAAATTGAAGTGAACATGTATCTTAAGATAATCATGAAATTTGAGGTGAATATAAATCTAAGAAAACTCAATGAAATTTGAAGGAAATATAAACCTTAAAGAAATCTAAGAAATTTGAAATAAATCTTAGAAAATCTATTAAAAATTTGAAGTGAACATAAGCCTTTAGAAAATATGGTGAAAATTGAAGTGAATATAAATCTTAAGATAACTGATTAAATTTGATGAAATATAAATCTTAAAAAAATATGATGAAATTTAAAGTGAATATAAGTCTTAGAAAATCTGATAAAATTTTAGTGAATATAAGTCTGTAAAATCATGAAATTTGGAGTGAATATAAGTCTGAAAATATGGTGAAAATTAGTGAACATGTATCTTAAGATAATCATGAAATTTGAGGTGAATATAAATCTTAAGAAAATCAGAAATTTGGGAAATATAAACCTTAAAGAAATCTGTTGAAATTTGAAGTGAATATAAGTCTTTAGAAAATCTATAAAAATTTGAAGTGAATATGCCTTTAAAAATATGGTGAAAATTGAAGTGAATATAAATCTTAAGATAATCGATTAAATTTGACTGAAATATAAATCTTAAAAAATATGATGAAATTTAAAGAATATAAGTCTCTAAAATCTGAAATTTTTAGTGAATATAAGTCTCGTAAAATCATGAAATTTGGAGTGAATATAAGTCTCGTAAAATATGGTGAAAATTGAAGTGAACATGTATCTTAAGATAATCATGAAATTTGAGGTGAATATAAATCTTAAGAAAATCTGATGAAATTTGAAGGAAATATAAACCTTAAAGAAATCTGTTGAAATTTGAAGTGAATATAAGTCTTAGAAAATCTATAAAATTTGAAGTGAATATAAGCCTTTAAAAATATGGTGAAAATTGAAGGAATATAAATCTTAAGATAATGATTAAATTTGATGGAAATATAAATCTTAAAAAATATGATGAAATTTAAAGTGAATATAAGTCTCTTAAAATCTGATAAAAATTTTTAGAATATAAGTCTCGAAAATCATGAAATTTGGAGGAATATAAGTCTCTAAAATATGGTGAAAATTGAAGTGAACATGTATCTTAAGATAACTGATGAAATTTGAGTGAATATAAATCTTAAGAAAATCATGAAATTTGAAGGAAATATAAACCTTAAAGAAACTGCTGAAATTTAAGTGAATATAAGTCTTTAGAAAATCTAAAAATTTGAAGTGAATATAAGCCTTTAAAAAATATGGTGAAATTGAAGTGAATATAAATCTTAAGATAACTGATTAAATTTGATGAAATATAAATCTTAAAAAAATATGATGAAATTTAAAGTGAATATAAGTCTCAGAAATCTGATAAATTTTTAGTGAATATAAGTCTCTAAAAATCATGAAATTTGAGTGAAATAAGTCTTAAAATATGGTGAAAATTGAAGTGAATATGTATCTTAAGATAATCATGAAATTTGAGGTGAATATAAATCTAAGAAAATCTATGAAATTTGAAGGAAATATAAAACTTAAAGAAATCTGAAATTTGAAGTGAATATAAGTCTTTAGAAAATCTATAAAATTTGAAGGAATATAAGTTTTAGAAAATATGGTGAAAATTGAAGTGAATATAAATCTAAGATAACTATTAAATTTATTTGAAATATAAATCTTAAAAAAATATGATGAAATTTAAAGTGAATATAAGTCTTTTAAAATCTGATAAAATTTTTAGTGAATATAAGTCTCTAAAATCAATGAAATTTGAGTGAATATAAGTCTGAAAATATGGTGAAAATTGAAGTGAACATGTATCTTAAGATAACTGATGAAATTTGAGGTGAATATAAATCTTAAGAAAATCAATGAAATTTGAAGGAAATATAAACCTTAAAGAAATCATGAAATTTGAAGTGAATATAAGTCTTTAGAAAATCTATAAAATTTGAAGTGAATATAAGCCTTTTAAAAATAGTAAAATTGAAGTGAATATAAATCTTAAGATAACTCATTAAATTTGACTGAAATATAAATCTTAAAAAAATATGATGAAATTTAAAGTGAATATAAGTCTTTTAAAATCTGATAAAATTTTTAGTGAATATAAGTCTTCTAAAATCTGATGAAATTTGGAGTGAATATAAGTCTTCGTAAAATATGGTGAAATTGAAGTGAACATGTATCTTAAGATAACTCATGAAATTTGAGGTGAATATAAATCTTAAGAAAATCATGAAATTTGAAGGAAATATAAACCTTAAAGAAATTGCTGAAATTTGAAGTGAATATAAGTTTTAGAAAATCTATAAAAATTTGTGAATATAAGCCTTTAAAAAATATGGTGAAAATTGAAGGAATATAAATCTTAAGATAATCGATTAAATTTGACGAAATATAAATCTTAAAAAATATGATGAAATTGAAGTGAATATAAGTCTCTCAGAAAATCTGATAAAATTTTAGTGAATATAAGTCTTCGAAAATCATGAAATTTGGAGTGAATATAAGTCTCGTAAAATATGGTGAAAATTGTGAATATGTATCTTAAGATAATCAAGAAATTTGAGGTGAATATAAATCTAAGAAAATCATGAAATTTGAAGGATATAAACCTTAAAGAAATCTGCTGAAATTTGAAGTGAATATAAGTCTTAGAAAATCTATAAAAATTTGAAGTGAATATAAGCCTTTAAAAATATGGTGAAAATGAAGTGAATATAAATCTTAAGATAACTGATTAAATTTGACGGAAATATAAATCTTAAAAAAATATGATGAAATTTAAAGTGAATATAAGTCTCTTAAAATCTGATAAAAATTTTAGTGAATATAAGTCTCTTTAAACTCATGAAATTTGGAGTGAATATAAGTCTCGTAAAATATGGTGAAATTGTGAACATGTATCTTAAGATAACTGAATGAAATTTGAGGTGAATATAAATCTTAAGAAAATCATGAAATTTGAAGGAATATAAACCTTAAAGAAATCATGAAATTTGAAGTGAATATAAGTCTTTAGAAAATCTATTAAATTTGAAGTGAATATAAGCCTTTAGAAAATATGGTGAAAATTGAAGTGAATATAAATCTTAAGATAACTGATTAAATTTGACTGAAATATAAATCTTAAAAAATATGATGAAATTTAAAGTGAATATAAGTCTCTTAAAATCTGATAAATTTTTAGTGAATATAAGTCTCGTAAATCTCATGAAATTTGAGTGAATATAAGTCTTTTGAAAATATGGTGAAAATTGAAGTGAATATGTATCTAAGATAATCTGATGAAATTTGAGGTGAATATAAATCTTAAGAAACTCATGAAATTTGAAGGAAATATAAACTTAAAGAAAACTGCTGAAATTTGAAGTGAATATAAGTCTTAGAAAATCTATAAAATTTGAAGTGAAATAAGTCCTTTAAAAAATATGGTGAAAATTGAAGTGAATATAAATCTTAAGATAATCTGATTAAATTTGACGGAAATATAAATCTTAAAAAATATGATGAAATTTAAAGTGAATATAAGTCTCTAAAACTGAAAATTTTTAGTGAATATAAGTCTCGAAAATCTAATGAAATTTGAGTGAATATAAGTCTCTCGAAAATATGGTGAAATTGAAGTGAATATGTATCTTAAGATAATTTGATGAAATTTGAGGTGAATATAAATCTTAAGAAAATCAATGAAATTTGAAGGAAATATAAACCTTTAAAGAAATCATGAAATTTGAAGTGAATATAAGTCTTAGAAAATCTATTAAAATTTGAAGTGAATATAAGCCTTAGAAAATATGGTGAAATTGAAGTGAATATAAATCTTAAGATAATCTGAAAATTTGACTGAAATATAAATCTTAAAAAATATGATGAAATTTAAAGTGAAATATAAGTCTTCTAAATTTGATTAAATTCTTAAGTGAATATAAGTCTCGTAAAATCTAGTGAAAATTGAATTGAATATAAATCTTAAAAATCTGATGAAATTTGAAGTGAATAGTATCTTCTAAAATCCTGGTGATATTTGAAGTGAATATAAGCCTTCTAAAAACTGATAAAATTTGACTGTGAATATAAGTCTCAAAATCAATGAAATTTAAGTGAATATAAGTCTCTGAAAATATGGTGAAATTGAAGTGAACATGTATCTTAAGATAATCTGATGAAATTTGAGTGAATATAAATCTTAAGAAAATCATGAAATTTGAAGGAAATATAAACCTTTAAAGAAATCATGAAATTTGAAGTGAATATAAGTCTTTTAGAAAATCTATAAAATTTGAAGTGAATATAAGCCTTTAGAAAATATGGTGAAAATTGAAGTGAATATAAATCTTAAGATAATCTGATTAAATTTGACTGAAATATAAATCTTAAAAAAATATGATGAAATTAAAGTGAATATAAGTCTTAGAAAATCTGAAAATTTTTAGTGAATATAAGTCCTCTAAAACTCAAGAAATTTGAGTGAATATAAGTCTTCTAAAATATGGAAAATTGAAGTGAATATGTATCTTAAGATAATCATGAAATTTGAGGTGAATATAAATCTTAAGAAAATCATGAAATTTGAAGGAAATATAAACCTTAAAGAAATGCTGAAATTTGAAGTGAATATAAGTCTTTAGAAAATCTATAAAATTTGAAGTGAACATAAGCCTTAAAATATGGTGAAAATTGAAGTGAATATAAATCTTAAGATAATCATTAAATTTGACAAATATAAATCTTAAAAAATATGATGAAATTTAAAGTGAATATAAGTCTTCTAAAACTGATAAATTTTTAGTGAATATAAGTCTTCAAAAATCATGAAATTTGGAGGAATATAAGTCTTCAGAAAATATGGTGAAAATTGAAGTGAATATGTATCTTAAGATAACTCATGAAATTTGAGGTGAATATAAATCTTAAGAAAATCATGAAATTTGAAGGAAATATAAACCTTAAAGAAATCATGAAATTTTGGTGAATATAAGTCTTAGAAAATCTATAAAATTTGAAGTGAATATAAGCCTTTAGAAAATATGGTGAAATTGAAGTGAACATAAATCTTAAGATAATCTTAAATTTGACGAAATATAAATCTTAAAAAATATGATGAAATTTAAAGTGAATATAAGTCTCGAAAACTGATAAAATTTTAGTGAATATAAGTCTTTAAAATATGATGAATTTGAAGTATAAGTCTCTAAAATATGTGAAATTGAAGTGAACATGTATCTTAAGATAATCATGAAATTTGAGGTGAATATAAATCTTTAAAAAAATCTGAAATTTGAAGGAAATATAAACCTTAAAGAAATCTGCTGAAATTTGAAGTGAATATAAGTCTTTAGAAAATCTATAAAATTTGAAGTGAACATGTTTCTTTTAAAAAATATGGTGAAAATTGAAGTGAATAAATCTTAAGATAATATGATTAAATTTGACAAAAATATAAATCTAAAAAATATGATGAAATTTAAAGTGAATATAAGTCTTCTAAAACTGATAAAATTTTAGTGAATATAAGTCTTTAAAATCATGAAATTTGGAGAATATAAGTCTTTAGAAAATATGGTGAAAATTGAAGTGAATATGTATCTTAAGATAATCATGAAATTTGAGGTGAATATAAATCTTAAGAAAATCTGAAATTTGAAGGAAATATAAACTTTAAAGAAATCATGAAATTTGAAGTGAATATAAGTCTTTAGAAAATCTATAAAATTTGAAGTGAAATAAGTTTAAAAATATGGTGAAATTGAATGAATATAAATCTTAAGATAACTGATTAAATTTGACTGAAATATAAATCTTAAAAAATATGATGAAATTTAAAGTATGTCTCGTAAAATCTATAAAATTTTTAGTGAATATAAGTCTCGTAAAATCATGAAATTTGGAGTGAATATAAGTCTTCTAAAATATGGTGGAAATTGAAGTAACATGTATCTTAAGATAACTGATGAAATTTGAGGTGAATATAATCTTAAGAAAATCAAGAAATTTGAAGGAAAATAAACTCTTAAAGAAACTGCTGAAATTGAAGTGAATATAAGTCTTAGAAAATCTATAAAAATTTGAAGTGAACATAAGCCTTTAAAAAATATGGTGAAATTGAAGGAATATAAATCTTAAGATAATCATAAATTTGACGAAATATAAATCTTAAAAAAAATATGATGAAATTTAAAGTGAATATAAGTCTTCGTAAAAATCTCATAAATTTTAGTGAATATAAGTCTCTCTAAAATCATGAAATTTGAGTGAATATGTCTTCTAAAATATGGTGAAAATTGAAGTGAACATGTATCTTAAGATAATCAATGAAATTTGAGGTGAATATAAATCTTAAGAAAATCATGAAATTTGAAGGAAATATAAACCTTAAAGAAATCATGAAATTTGAAGTGAATATAAGTCTTTAGAAAATCTATAAAATTTGAAGTGAATATAAGCCTTTTAAAAAATATGGTGAAAATTGAAGTGAACATAAATCTTAAGATAACTGATTAAATTTGACGAAATATAAATCTTAAAAAAAATATGATGAAATAAAGTGAATATAAGTCTCGTAAAATTGGCAAATTTTTAGTGAATATAAGTCTCTAAAACTCATGAAATTTGGAGAATATAAGTCTCTGAAAATATGGTGAAAATTGAAGTGAACATGTATCTTAAGATAACTAAGAAATTTGAGGTGAATATAAATCTTAAGAAAATCATGAAATTTGAAGGAAATATAAACCTTAAAGAAATCATGAAATTTGAAGTGAATATAAGTCTTAGAAAATCTATAAAATTTGAGTGAATATAAGCCTTTTAAAAATATGGGTGAAATTGAAGTGAATATAACTTAAGATAATCTGATTAAATTTGACTGGAAATATAAATCTTAAAAAATATGATGAAATTTAAAGTGAATATAAGTCTTCTGAAAATCATAAAATTTTAGTGAATATAAGTCTCGTAAAACTCATGAAATTTGGAGTGAATATAAGTCTTTTAAAATATGGTGAAATTGAAGTGAACATGTATCTTAAGATAACTCTGAAATTTGAGGTGAATATAAATCTTAAGAAAATCATGAAATTTAAGGAAATATAAACCTAAAGAAACTGCTGAAATTTGAAGTGAATATAAGTCTTTAGAAAATCTATAAAATTTGAAGTGAACATAAGTCTTTAGAAAAATATGGTGAAATTAAGTGAATATAAATCTTTAAGATAACTATTAAATTTGACGGAAATATAAATCTTAAAAATATGATGAAATTTAAAGTGAATATAAGTCTTCGTAAATCATAAATTTTAGTGAATATAAGTCTTCGTAAAATCATGAAATTTGGAGGAATATAAGTCTTCTAAAATATGGTGAAATTGAAGTGAACATGTATCTTAAGATAATCTGATGAAATTTGAGGGAATATAAATCTTAAGAAAATCATGAAATTTGAAGGAAATATAAACCTTAAAGAAATCATGAAATTTGAAGTGAATATAAGTCTTTAGAAAATCTATAAAATTTGAAGTGAATATAAGCTTTTAGAAAATATGGTGAAAATTGAAGTGAATATAAATCTAAGATAACTGATTAAATTTGACTAAATATAAATCTTAAAAAATATGATGAAATTTAAAGTGAATATAAGTTCTTAAAATCTGATAAATTTTTAGTGAATATAAGTCTCGTAAAATCATGAAATTTGGAGTGAATATAAGTCTTCAAAATATGGTGAAAATGAAGTGAACATGTATCTTAAGATAATTGAAATTTGAGGTGAATATAAATCTTAAGAAAATCTCAATGAAATTTGAAGGAAATATAAACTTTAAAGAAATCTGTTGAAATTTAAGTGAATATAAGTCTTTAGAAAATCTATAAAAATTTGAAGTGAATATAAGCCTTTAAAAAATATGGTGAAAATTGAAGTGAATATAAATCTTAAGATAATCTGATTAAATTTGACGAAATATAAATCTAAAAAATATGATGAAATTTAAAGTGAATATAAGTCTCTCGTAAAATCTGATAATTTTAGTGAATATAAGTCTCAAAAACTCATGAAATTTGAGTGAATATAAGTCTCGTAAAATAGTGAAAATATGTATCTTAAGTAATGAAATTTGAGGTGAATATAAATCTTAAGAAAATCTGATGAATTTGAAGGAAATATAAACTTAAAGAAATCTGAAATTGAAGTGAATATAAGTCTCTTAGAAAATCTATAAAATTTGAAGTGAATATAAGCCTTTTAAAAATATGGAAATTGAAGTGAATATAAATCTTAAGATAATCTGATTAAATTGACTAAATATAAATCTTAAAAAATATGATGAAATTTGAAGTGAATATAAGTCTTCTAAAACTGATAAATTTTAGTGAATATAAGTCTCTCAAAACTCATGAAATTTGAGGAATATAAGTCTCTAAAATATGGTGAAAATGAAGTGAACATGTATCTTAAGATAATCTGATGAAATTTGAGGTGAATATAAATCTTAAGAGAAAATGAATGAAATTTAAGGAAATATAAACCTTAAAGAAATCTTGAAATTTGAAGTGAATATAAGTCTCTTAGAAAATCTATAAAAATTTGAAGTGAATATAAGCCTTAAAAAATATGGTGAAAATTGAAGTGAATATAATCTTAAGATAATCTGATTAAATTTGACGGAAATATAAATCTTAAAAAATATGATGAAATTAAAGTGAATATAAGTCTCTAAAAATCAAATTTTTAGTGAATATAAGTCTCGTAAAACTAATGAAATTTATGAATATGTTCTTAAAATATGGTGAAATTGAAGTGAATATGTATCTTAAGATAATCATGAAATTTGAGGTGAATATAATCTTAAGAAAATCATGAAATTTGAAGGAAATATAAACCTTAAAGAAACTGCTGAAATTTGAAGTGAATATAAGTCTTAGAAAATCTATAAAATTGAAGTGAATATAAGCCTTTTAGAAAATATGGTGAAATTGAAGTGAATATAAATCTTAAGATAATCTGATTAAATTTGACTGAAATATAAATCTAAAAAAATATGATGAAATTTAAAGTGAATATAAGTCTCGTAAAACTGATAAATTTTTAGTGAATATAAGTCTCTCGTAAAATCACATGAAATTTGGAGTGAATATAAGTCTCGTAAATATGGTGAAAATTGAAGTGAACATGTATCTTAAGATAATCATGAAATTTGAGGAATATAAATCTTAAGAAAACTCTGAAATTTAAGGAAATAAAACCTTAAAGAAATCTGTGAAATTGAAGTGAATATAAGTCTTAGAAAATCTATTAAAATTGGTGAATATAAGCCTTAGAAAATATGGTGAAATTGAAGTGAATATAAATCTTAAGATAATCTGATTAAATTTGACGGAAATATAAATCTTAAAAAAATGATGAAATTTGAAAGGAATATAAGTCTTCATAAAATCTCTGAAAATTTTAAGTGAATATGTCTCTAAAATAATGATGAAATTCTAAGTGAATATGAAGCTAACAAAAAAATCTGATGAAATTTGAAGTGAATATAAGTCTTAGAAAATCTAGTGAAAATTGAATTGAAATATAAATCTTAAGAAAAATCAATGAAATTTGAAGTGAATATAAGTCTTCTAAAAACTGTGAAATTTGAAGTGAATATCTCTTCTAAAACTACAAATTTTAGTGAATATAAGTCTTCTCGAAAATCATGAAATTTGGAGTGAATATAAGTCCTCAAAAATATGGTGAAATTGAAGTCATGTATCTTAAGATAATCATGAAATTTGAGTATAATCTTAAGAAAATCATGAAATTTGAAGGAAATATAAACCTTAAAGAAATCTGCTGAAATTTAAGTGAATATAAGTCTTAGAAAATCTATAAATTTGAAGTGAATATAAGCCTTTAAAAAATATGGTGAAAATTGAAGTGAACATAAATCTTAAGATAACTGATTAAATTTGACGAAATATAAATCTTAAAAAATATGATGAAATTTTGAAGTGATATAAGTCTTCTAAAATCTGATAAATTTTTAGTGAATAAGTCTCTGAAAAATCATGAAATTTGGAGTGAATATAAGTCTCCTAAAATATGGTGAAAATTAAGTGAAACATGTATCTTAAGATAATCATGAAATTTGAGGTTATAAATCTTAAGAAAATCTGGAAATTTGAAGGAAATATAAACCTTTAAAGAAATCTGCTGAAATTTGAAGTGAATATAAGTCTTTAGAAAATCTATAAAATTTGAAGTGAACATAAGCCTTTTAGAAAATATGGTGAAAATTGAAGTGAATATAAATCTTAAGATAACTGATTAAATTTGACGGAAATATAAATCTTAAAAAAATATGATGAAATTAAAGTGAATATAAGTCTTCTAAAACTGATAAAATTTTTAGTGAATATAAGTCTTCAAAATCATGAAATTTGAGTGAATATAAGTCTCGTAAAATATGGTGAAAATTGAAGTGAAATGTATCTTAAGATAACTCATGAAATTTGAGGGAATAAATCTTAAGAAAACTGATGAAATTTGAAGGAAATATAAACCTTAAAGAAATCTGTTGAAATTTGAAGTGAATATAAGTCTTTAGAAAATCTATAAAAATTTGAAGTGAAATATAAGCCTTTAAAAAATATGGTGAAATTGAAGTGAAATATAAATCTTAAGATAATAACTGATTAAATTTGACTGAAATATAAATCTTAAAAAATATGATGAAATTAAAGTGAATATAAGTCAGAAAAATCATAAATTTTTAGTGAATATAAGTCTCTCGAAAATCATGAAATTTGGAGTGAATATAAGTCTCTGTAAAATATGGTGGAAATTGAAGTGAACATGTATCTTAAGATAATCGATGAAATTTGAGGTGAATATAAATCTTAAGAAAATCATGAAATTTGAAGGAAATATAAACCTAAAGAAATCAGAAATTTGAAGTGAATATAAGTCTTAGAAAATCTATAAAATTTGAAGTGAATATGTTTTTAAAAAATATGGTGAAAATTGAAGTGAATATAAATCTTAAGATAATCGATTAAATTTGACGGAAATATAAATCTTAAAAAATATGATGAAATTTAGTGAATATAAGTCTCGTAAAATCATAAATTTTTAGTGAATATAAGTCTTTAAAAACTGATGAATTTGGAGGAATATAAGTCTCGTAAAATATGGTGAAAATTGAAGTGAACATGTATCTTAAGATAATCATGAAATTTGAGGTGAATATAAATCTTAAGAAAATCATGAAATTTGAAGGAAATATAAACCTTAAAGAAATCTCATGAAATTTGAAGTGAATATAAGTCTTTAGAAAATCTATAAAATTTGAAGTGAATATAAGCCTTTAGAAAATATGGTGAAAATTGAAGTGAATATAAATCTTAAGATAACTGAAATTTGACTAAATATAAATCTTAAAAAATATGATGAAATTTAAAGTGAATATAAGTCTTTTAAAACTGATAAATTTTTAGTGAATATAAGTCTTCAAAAATCTATGAAATTTGGAGTGAATAAGTCTTCGTAAAAATATGGTGAAATTGAAGTGAATATGTATCTTAAGATAACTGATGAAATTTGAGGTGAATATAAATCTTAAGAAAATCATGAAATTTGAAGGAAATATAAACCTTAAAGAAATCATGAAATTTGAAGTGAATATAAGTCTTAGAAAATCTATAAAAATTTGAAGTGAATATAAGCCTTTAAAAAATATGGTGAAAATTGAAGTGAATATAAATCTTAAGATAATCTGATTAAATTTGACTAAATATAAATCTTTAAAAAATATGATGAAATTTAAAGTGAATATAAGTCCTCGTAAAATCATAAATTTTTAGTGAATATAAAGTTTCGAAAATCTGATGAAATTTGAGTGAATATAAGTCTTCGTAAAATATGGTGAAAATTGAAGTGAACATGTATCTTAAGATAATCATGAAATTTGAGGTGAATATAAATCTTAAGAAAATCATGAAATTTGAAGGAAATATAAACCTAAAGAAATCTGCATGAAATTTGAAGTGAATATAAGTCTCTTAGAAAATCTATAAAAATTTGAAGTGAATATAAGCCTTTTAGAAAATATGGTGAAAATTGAAGTGAATATAAATCTTAAGATAATCATTAAATTTGATGAAATATAAATCTTAAAAAATATGATGAAATTTAAGTGAATATAAGTCTTTAAAACTGATAAAATTTTAAGTGAATATAAGTCTCTCTTGTAAAATCTAGTGAAAATTGAATTGAAATATAAATCTTAAGAAAATCTGATGAAATTTGAACTGAATATAAATCTAGAAAATCATGTGAAATTTGAAGTGAATATAACCTCGAAAATCTGATAAAATTTGAAGTGAATATAAGTCTCGAAAACTATGAAATTTGGAGTGAATATAAGTCTTTAAAAATATGGTGAAAATTGAAGAATATGTATCTTAAGATAATCGATGAAATTTGAGGTGAATATAAATCTTAAGAAAATCATGAAATTTGAAGGAAATATAAACCTTAAAGAAATCATGAAATTTGAAGTGAATATAAGTCTTAGAAAATCTATGAAATTTAAGTGAATATAAGTTTTAGAAAATATGGTGAAAAAGTGAATATAACTTAAGATAACTCATTAAATTTGATTGAATATAAATCTTAAAAAATATGATGAAATTTAAAGGAATATAAGTCTTTAAAAATCATAAATTTTTAGTGAATATAAGTCTCGTAAAATCATGAAATTTGAGTGAATATAAGTCTTTAGAAAATATGGTGAAAATTGAAGTGAATAGTATCTTAAGATAATCATGAAATTTGAGGGAATATAAATCTTAAAAAACTATGAAATTTGAAGGAAATATAACCTTAAAAAAATGATGAAATTTGAAGTGAATATAAGTCTTAGAAAATCTATAAAAATTTGAAGTGAATATAAGCCTTTAAAAAATATGGTGAAATTGAAGTGAATATAAATCTTAAGATAATCTGAAATGAAATATAAATTAAAAAATTCATGAAATTTGAAGTGAATATAAGCCTTAAAAACTATAAATTTTAGTGAATATAAGTCTTCTGAAAATCTATGAAATTTAGTGAATATAAGTCTCTTTTAAAATATGGTGAAAATTGAAGTGAATATGTATCTTATAACTGATGAAATTTGAGTGAATATAAATCTTAAAAATATGATGAAATTTGAAGGAAATATAAACTTTAAAGAAATCACTGTGAAATTGAAGTGAATATAAGTCTTAGAAAATCTATAAAATTTGAGTGATATAAGTTTTTGAAAATATGGTGAAAATTAGTGAATATAAATCTTAAGATAATCATGAAATTTGAAGTGAATATAAATCTTTAAAAATATGATGAAATTTGAAGTGAATATAAGTCTCGTAAAATCTATAAAATTTTAAGTGAATATAAGTCTTCAGAAAATATAGTGAAAATTGAAGTGAAATATAAATCTTAAGAAAATCATGAAATTTGAATGAATATAAATCTTCTAAAAATATGAAATTTGAAGTGAATATTTTCTAAAAAATCTATAAAATTTGAGTGAATATAAGTCTCGTGAAAATCAATGAAATTTGGAGTGAATATAAGTCCTCGAAAATATGGTGAAAATTGAAGTGAATATGTATCTTAAGATAATCTATGAAATTTGAGGTGAATATAAATCTAAGAAATCTCAATGAAATTGAAGGAAATATAAACCTTAAAGAAATCTAAGGAAATTTGAAGTGAATATAAGTCTTTAGAAAATCTAAAAATTTGAAGTGAATATAAGCCTTTAGAAAATATGGTGAAAATTGAAGTGAATATAAATCTTAAGATAATCTGATTAAATTTGACGGAAATATAAATCTTAAAAAATATGATGAAATTTAAAGTGAATATAAGTCTCTAAAAACTGATAAAATTTTAGTGAATATAAGTCTCTCGTAAAATCAATGAAATTTTGAGTGAATATAAGTCTTCTCGTAAAATATGGTGAAAATTGAAGTGAATATGTATCTTAAGATAATCTATGAAATTTATGAAATCTTAAGAAAAATCATGAAATTTAAGGAAATATAAACCTTAAAGAAACTATGAAATTTGAAGTGAATATAAGTCTTTAGAAAATCTATAAAATTTGAAGTGATATAAGCCTTTTAGAAAATATGGTGGAAATTCATGAATATAAATCTTAAGATAACTGATTAAATTTGACGGAAATATAAATCTTAAAAAATGATGAAATTTAAAGTGAATATAAGTCCTCAAAAACTGATAAAATTTTAGTGAATATAAGTCTCTAAAATATGATGAAATTTGAGTGAATATAAGTCTCTAAAATATGGTGAAAATTGAAGTGAATATGTATCTTAAGATAATCATGAAATTTGAGGTGAATATAAATCTTAAGAAAATCATGAAATTTGAAGGAAATATAAACCTTAAAGAAATCATGAAATTTGAAGTGATATAAGTCTCTTTAAAAATCTATTAAAATTTGAAGTGAATATAAGCCTTTAGAAAATAGAAAATTGAAGTGAATATAATCTTAAGATAATCTGATTAATTTGATAAATATAAATCTTAAAAAATATGATGAAATTTAAAGTGAATATAAGTCTCGTAAAATCTGATAAAATTTTAGTATATAAGTCTTCTAAAATCAATGAAATTTGGAGTGAATATAAGTCTTCTAAAATATGGTGAAAATTGAAGTGAACATGTATCTTAAGATAAACTGAATGAAATTTGAGGTGAATATAAATCTTAAGAAAATCATGAAATTTGAAGGAAATATAAACTTTAAAGAAATCATGAAATTTGAAGTGAATATAAGTCTTTTAGAAAATCTATAAAAATTTGAAGTGAACATAAGCCTTAAAAAAATATGGTGAAAATTGAAGTGAATATAAATCTTAAGATAATCTGATTAAATTTGACTGAAATATAAATCTTAAAAATATGATGAAATTTAAAGTGAATATAAGTCTCGTAAAACTGATAAAATTTTTAGTGAATATAAGTCTCGTAAAACTATGAAAATTGGAGTGAATATAAGTCTTCAAAATATGGTGAAAATTGAAGTGAATATGTATCTTAAGATAATCATGAAATTTGAGTGAATATAAATCTTAAGAAAATCATGAAATTTGAAGGAAATATAAACTTAAAGAAATCATGAAATTCATGAATATAAGTCTTAGAAAATCTATTAAAATTTGAAGTGAATATAAGCCTCTTAAAAATATGGTGAAAATTGAAGTGAAATATAAATCTTAAGATAATCTGATTAAATTTGATTGAAATATAAATCTTTAAAAATATGATGAAATTTAAAGTGAATATAAGTCTTCTAAAACTGATAAAATTTTAGTGAATATGTCTCTTTAAAAATCATGAAATTTGGAGAATATAAGTCTTCGTAAAATATGGTGAAAATTGAAGTGAATATGTATCTTAAGATAACTGATGAAATTTGAGGTGAATATAAATCTTAAGAAAATCTGATGAAATTTGAAGGAAATATAAACCTTAAAGAACTGCTGAAATTTAAGTGAATATAAGTCTTTAGAAAATCTATTAAAATTTGAAGTGAATATAAGCTTTTAGAAAATATGGTGAAAATTGAAGTGAATATAAATCTTAAGATAACTGATTAAATTTGACTTGAAATATAAATCTTAAAAAATATGATGAAATTGAAGTGAATATAAGTCTTCAGAAATCATAAAATTTTAAGTGAATATAAGTCTTCGTAAAATCTTGTGAAAATTGAATTGAATATAAATCTTAAGAAAATCTAATGAAATTTGAATGAATATAAGTCTTCAAAAAACTGATGAAATTTGAAGTGAATAAGTCTTCTAGTAAAATCTCGATGAAATTTGAGTGAATATAAGTCCTCTAAAATATGGTGAAAATTGAAGTGAACATGTATCTTAAGATAATCTGATGAAATTTGAGGTGAATATAAATCTAAGAAAAATCATGAAATTTGAAGGAAAATAAACCTTAAAGAAACTGCTAAATTTGAAGTGAATATAAGTCTTAGAAAATCTATAAAAATTTGAAGTGAATATAAGCCTTTTAGAAAATATGGGAAAATTGAAGTGAATATAAATCTTAAGATAACTGATTAAATTTGACTGAAATATAAATCTTAAAAATATGATGAAATTTAAAGTGAATATAAGTCTCTCGTAAAACTGATAAAATTTTAGTGAATATAAGTCTTTAAAACTATGAAATTTGGAGTGAATATAAGTCTTCTAAAATATGGTGAAAATTGAAGTGAATATGTATCTTAAGATAATCAATGAAATTTGAGGTGAATATAAATCTTAAGAAAATCATGAAATTTGAAGGAAATATAAACCTTAAAGAAATCATGAAATTTGAAGTGAATATAAGTCTTTAGAAAATCTATTAAAATTTAAGTGAATATAAGCCTTAGAAAATATGGTGAAAATTGAAGTGAATATAAATCTTAAGATAACTGATTAAATTTGACGGAAATATAAATCTTAAAAAAATATGATGAAATTTAAAGTGAATATAAGTCCTCTAAAATCGATAAATTTTTAGTGAATATAAGTCTTTAAAATCATGAAATTTGAGTGAATATAAGTCTCGTAAAATATGGTGAAAATTGAAGAAACATGTATCTTAAGATAACTGGATGAAATTTGAGGTGAATATAAATCTTAAAGAAAATCAATGAAATTTGAAGGAAATATAAACCTTAAAGAAATCAATGAAATTTAAGTGAATATAAGTCTTAGAAAATCTATAAAATTTGAAGTGAACATAAGCCTTTAAAAAATATGGTGAAATTGAAGTGAATATAAATCTTAAGATAATCATTAAATTTGACTAAATATAAATCTTTAAAAATATGATGAAATTTAAAGTGAATATAAGTCTTCTAAAATCTGATAAATTTTTAGTGAATATAAGTCTCTAAAATCATGAAATTTGGAGTGAATATAAGTCTTCTAAAATATGGTGAAAATTGAAGTGAATATGTATCTTAAGATAATCATGAAATTTGAGGTGAATATAAATCTTAAGAAAATCATGAAATTTGAAAGAAATATAAACCTTAAAGAAATCATGAAATTTGAAGTGAATATAAGTCTTTAGAAAATCTATAAAATTTGAAGTGAATATAAGCTCTTAGAAATATGGTGAAATTGAAGTGAAATATAAATCTTAAGATAATCTGATTAAATTTGATTGAAATATAAATCTTAAAAATATGATGAAATTGAAGTGAATATAAGTCTCTAAAAACTGATAAATTTTTAGTGAATATAAGTCTCGTAAAATCAATGAAATTTGAGTGAATATAAGTCTTCAAAATATGGTGAAAATTGAAGTGAATATGTATCTTAAGATAATCATGAAATTTGAGGTGAATATAAATCTTAAGAAAATCAATGAAATTTGAAGGAAATATAAACCTTAAAAAATTTCATGAAATTTGAAGTGAATATAAGTCTTAAAATCTATAAAAATTTGAAGTGAATAAGCCTTTTAAAAAATATGGTGAAATTGAAGTGAATATAAATCTTAAGATAACTGATTAAATTTGATGAAATATAAATCTTAAAAAATATGATGAAATTTAAAGTGAATATAAGTCTCAAACTGATAAATTTTTAGTGAATATAAGTCTTCTAAAATCAATGAAATTTGAGTGAATATAAGTCTCTAAATATGGTGAAAATTGAAGTGAATATGTATCTAAGATAATCAATGAAATTTGAGGTGAATATAAATCTTAAGAAAATCTGATGAAATTTGAAGGAAATATAAACCTTAAAGAAATCAGAAATTTGAAGTGAATATAAGTCTTAGAAAATCTATTAAAATTTGAAGTGAATATAAGCCTTAGAAAATATGGTGAAAATTGAAGTGAATATAAATCTTAAGATAACTGATTAAATTTGACAAAATATAAATCTAAAAAATGATGAAATTTAAAGTGAATATAAGTCTTTTTAAAAATCATAAAAATTTTAAGTGAATATAAGTCTCTCAGAAAATCTAGTGAAAATTGAATTGAATATAAATCTTAAGAAAATCATGAAATTTGAAGTGAATATGTTCTTAAAACTGTGAAATTTAAGTGAATATTTCTAAAACTGATAAAATTTGAGTGAATATAAGTCTTCGAAACTGATGAATTGGAGTGAATATAAGTCTCAGAAAATATGAAATTGAAGTGAATATGTATCTTAAGATAATCTGATGAAATTTGAGGTGAATATAAATCTTAAGAAAATCATGAAATTTGAAGGAAATATAAACCTTAAAGAAATCTCTGAAATTAAGTGAATATAAGTCTTAGAAAAATCTATAAAATTTGAAGTGAATAAGCCTTAGAAAATATGGTGAAAATTGAAGTGAATATAAATCTTAAGATAATCTGATTAAATTTGACTGAAATATAAATCTTAAAAAATATGATGAAATTTGAAGTGAATATAAGTCTTCAAAATCTGATAAATTTTTAGTGAATATAAGTCTCTAAACTATGAAATTTGGAGTGAATATAAGTCTCTAAAATATGGTGAAAATTGAAGTGAACATGTATCTTAAGATAATCTGATGAAATTTGAAGTGAATATAAATTTTAAGAAAATCTGATGAAATTTGAAGGAATTATAAACCTTAAAAAATCTGTTGAAATTTGAAGTGAATATAAGTCTTTAGAAAATCTACTAAAATTTGAAGTGAATATAAGTCTTTAGAAAATCTGGTGAAAATTGAAGTGAACATAAATCTTAAGATAATCATTAAATTTGATGAAATATAAATCTTAAAAAATATGATGAAATTTAAAGTGAATATAAGTCTCTAAACTGATAAAATTTTAGTGAATATAAGTCTCAAAAACTGATGAAATTGGAGTGAATATAAGTCTTCTAAAATATGGTGAAATTGAAGTGAATATGTATCTTAAGATAATCTCATGAAATTTGAGGTGAATATAAATCTTAAGAAAACTCATGAAATTTGAAGGAAATATAAACCTTAAAGAAATCACTGTGAAATTTGAAGTGAATATAAGTCTTAGAAAATCTATTAAAATTTGAAGTGAATATGTTTTAGAAAATATGGTGAAAATTGAAGTGAATATAAATCTTAAGATAATCATTAAATTTGACGAAATATAAATCTTAAAAAATGATGAAATTTAAAGTGAATATAAGTCTTCAAAAATCATAAAATTTTAGTGAATATAAGTCTCTCGTAAAATCATGAAATTTGAGGAATATAAGTCTTCTAAAATATGGTGAAAATTGAAGTGAATATGTATCTTAAGATAATCATGAAATTTGAGGTGAATATAAATTTAAGAAAACTCATGAAATTTGAAGGAAATATAAACCTTAAAGAAATCATGAAATTTGAAGTGAATATAAGTCTTAGAAAATCTATTAAAATTTGAAGTGAATATAAGCCTTTTAGAAAATATGGTGAAAATTGAAGTGAATATAAATCTTAAGATAATGGATTAAATTTGACTGAAATATAAATCTTAAAAATATGATGAAATTTAAAGTGAATATAAGTCTTGAAAATCTGATAAATTTTTTAGTGAATATAAGTCTTCTAAAACTCATGAAATTTGAGTGAATATAAGTCTTCGTAAAATATGGTGAAAATTGAAGTGAATATGTATCTTAAGATAATCTGATGAAATTTGAGGTGAATATAAATCTTAAGAAAATCATGAAATTTGAAGGAAATATAAACCTTAAAGAAATCTGCTGAAATTTGAAGTGAATATAAGTCCTTAGAAAATCTATAAAATTTGAAGTGAATATAAGCTCTTTAAAAATATGGTGAAAATTGAAGTGAATATAAATCTTAAGATAATCTGATTAAATTTGACGGAAATATAAACTTTAAAAAATATGATGAAATTTAAAGTGAATATAAGTCTTCAAATCTCATAAAATTTTTAGTGAATATAAGTCTTCGTAAAATCATGAAATTTGGAGGAATATAACTTCTAAAATATGGTGAAAATTGAAGTGAATATGTATCTTAAGATAATCTGAGAAATTTGAGGTGAATATAAATCTTAAAAAATCTGATGAAATTTGAAGGAAATATAAACCTTAAAGAAATCATGAAATTTGAAGTGAATATAAGTCTTTAGAAAATCTAAAATTTGAAGTGAATATAAGCCTTAAAAATATGGTGAAAATTGAAGTGAATATAAATCTTAAGATAACTGAAATTTGACGAAATATAAATCTTAAAAAAATATGATGAAATTTAAAGTGAATATAAGTCTTCTAAAACTGATAAAATTTTTAGTGAATATAAGTCTCTAAAATCAATGAAATTTGGAGTGAATATAAGTCTTCTAAAATATGGTGAAAATTGAAGTGAACATGTATCTTAAGATAATCATGAAATTTGAGGTGAATATAAATCTAAGAAAATCAATGAAATTTGAAGGAAATAAACCTTAAAGAAATCATGAAATTTGAAGTGAATATAAGTCTTTAGAAAATCTATTAAAATTTGAAGGAATATAAGCCTTAAAAAATGGTGAAAAAGTGAATATAAATCTTAAGATAATGATTAAATTTGACGGAAATATAAATCTTTAAAAAATATGATGAAATTTAAAGTGAATATTCTAAAACTGATAAAATTTTTAGTGAATATAAGTCTTCTAAAATCATGAAATTTGGAGTGAATATAAGTCTCTCTAAAAATATGGTGAAAATTGAAGTGAATATGTATCTTAAGATAATCTATGAAATTTGAGGTGAATATAATCTTAAGAAAATTCATGAAATTTGAAGGAAATATAAACCTTAAAGAAATCTGAAATTTGAAGTGAATATAAGTCTTAGAAAATCTATTAAAATTTGAAGTGAATATAAGCTTTTAGAAAATATGGTGAAAATTGAAGTGAAATATAAACTAAGATAATCATTAAATTTGACGGAAATATAAATCTTAAAAAAAAATATGATGAAATTTAAGTGAATATAAGTTTCTCTTAAAATCGATAAATTTTTAAGTGAATATAAGTCTTCTAAAATCTGGTGAAAAATTGAATGAATATAAATCTAAGAAAATATGGATGAAATTTGAATGAATATAAGTTCTTTAAATCATGAAATTTGAAGTGAATATACTTCTTCGTAAAAATCATAAAATTTGAAGTGAATATAAGTCTTCGTAAAATCATGAAATTTGGAGTGAATATAAGTCTTTAAAATATGGTGAAAATTGAAGTGAATATGTATCTTAAGATAATCAATGAAATTTGAGGTGAATATAAATCTTAAGAAAATCATGAAATTTGAAGGAAATATAAACCTTAAAGAAATATGTTGAAATTTGAAGTGAATATAAGTCTTAGAAAATCTATAAAAATTTGAAGTGAACATAAGCCTTTAAAAAATATGGTGAAATTGAAGTGAATATAAATCTTAAGATAATCATTAAATTTGACGGAAATATAAATCTTAAAAAATATGATGAAATTTAAAGTGAATATAAGTCTTCTAAAATCTGATAAATTTTTAGTGAATATAAGTCTCGTAAAATCATGAAATTTGGAGGAATATAAGTCTCGTAAAATATGGTGAAAATTGAAGTGAATATGTATCTTAAGATAACTGATGAAATTTGAGGTGAATATAAATCTTAAGAAAATCATGAAATTTAGGAATATAAACCTAAAGAAATCTGTTGAAATTTGAAGTGAATATAAGTCTTTAGAAAATCTATAAAATTTGAAGTGAATATAAGCCTTAAAAATATGGTGAAAATTGAAGTGAATATAAATCTTAAGATAACTGATTAAATTTGACGGAAATATAAATCTTAAAAAAATATGATGAAATTTAAAGTGAATATAAGTCTCGTAAAATAACTATAAAATTTTAGTGAATATAAGTCTCGTAAACCATGAAATTTGGAGGAATATAAGTCTTCGAAAATATGGTGAAATTGAAGGAACATGTATCTTAAGATAATCCATGAAATTTGAGGTGAATATAAATCTAAGAAATCAATGAAATTTGAAGGAAATATAAACCTTAAAGAAATCATGAAAATTTGAAGTGAATATAAGTCTTTTAGAAAATCTATTAGGAAATTGAAGGAATATAAATCTTAAGATAATCTGATTAAATTTGATTTAAAATATAAATTTAAAAAATATGATGAAATTTAAAGTGAATATAAGTTCTAAACTGTCAATCAAAAATTTTAGTGAATATAAGTCTCTAAAACTATGAAATTTGGAGTGAATATAAGTCTCTAAAATATGGTGGAAAATTGAAGTGAATATGTATCTTAAGATAATCATGAAATTTGAGGTGAATATAAATCTTAAGAAAATCATGAAATTTGAAGGAAATATAAACCTTAAAGAAATCATGAAATTTGAAGTGAATATAAGTCTTTAGAAAATCTATAAAATTTGAAGTGAATATAAGCTTTAGAAAATATGGTGAAAATTGAAGTGAATATAAATCTAAGATAATCTCATTAAATTTGACAAATATAAATCTTAAAAAAATGATGAAATTTAAAGTGAATATACCTTCTAAACTATAAAATTTTAGTGAATATAAGTCTCTTGTAAAATCATGAAATTTGAGTGAATATAAGTCTCTTTAAAATATGGTGAAATTGAAGTGAATATGTATTTAAGATAATCATGAAATTTGAGGTGAATATAAATCTTAAGAAAATCATGAAATTTGAAGGAAATAAACCTTAAAGAAATCTGTCTGAAATTAAGTGAATATAAGTCCTTAGAAAATCTAAAAAAATTTGAAGAATATAAGCCTTTTAGAAAATATGGTGAAAATTGAAGTGAATATAAATCTTAAGATAACTGATTAAATTTACGAAATATAAATCTTAAAAAATATGATGAAATTTAGTGAATATAAGTCCGTAAAATCTGATAAAATTTTTAAGTGAAATAAGCCCTCAGAAATCTATAGTGAAAAAATTGGAATTCTGAACATAAATCTTAAGAAAATCTGATGAAATTTGAAGTGAATATAAGTCTTAAAAATGCTGAAATTTGAAGTGAATAAAACCGTAAAACTGATGAAATTTGAAGTGAATATAAGTCTTTGAAAATCTATGAAATTTGAAGTGAATATAAGTCTTCTAAAAATATGGAAAATTGAAGTGAATATAAATCTTAAGATAATCATGAAATTTGAGGTGAATATAAATCTTAAGAAAATCATGAAATTTGAAAAATATAAACTTTAAAGAAATGATGAAATTTGAAGTGAATATAAGTCTTTTAGAAATCTATGAAATTTGGAGTGAAATAAGTTTTAAAAAATATGGTGAAAATTGAAGTGAATATAACTTAAGATAACTGAAATTTGAGGTGAAATATAAATCTTAAAAAATATGATGAAATTGAAGTGAATATGTCTAAAATCATAAAAATTTTTAGTGAATATAAGTCTTCTAAAATCATGAAATTTGAAGTGAATATAAGTCTAGAAAATATGGTGAAATTGAAGTGAACATGTATCTTAAGATAATCATGAATTTGAGGAATATAAATCTTAAAAAATCATGAAATTTGAAGAAATATAAACCAAAGAAATCATGAAATTTGAAGTGAATATAAGTCTTTAGAAAATCTATGAAATTTAAGTGAATATAAGTCTTTAGAAAATTTGGTGAAATTTGAAGTGAATATAAATCTTTAAGAAAACTGATGAAATTTGAAGGAAATATAAATCTTAAAAAAATATGATGAAATTTGAAGTGAATATAAGTCTTTAAAAATTATAAATTTGAAGTGAATATAAGTCTTTAAAAATATGGTGAAAATTGAAGTGAATATAAATCTTAAGAAAATCATGAAATTTGAACTCGAATATAAATCTCTAAAAATCGTGAAATTTAAAGTGAATATAACTGTAAAAATCATAAAATTTTAGTGAATATAAGTCTTCGTGAAATCTAATGAAATTTGGAGGAATATAAGTCTCTCTAAAATATGGTGAAAATTGAAGTGAACATGTATCTTAAGATAATCTGATGAAATTTGAGGTGAATATAAATCTTAAGAAAAACTCATGAAATTTGAAGGAATATAAACCTTAAAGAAATCATGAAATTTGAAGTGAATATAAGTCTTAGAAAATCTATAAAATTTGAAGTGAATATAAGCCTTTAAAAAATATGGTGAAAATTGAAGTGAATATAAATCTTAAGATAACTGATTAAATTTGACGAAATATAAATCTTAAAAAATATGATGAAATTTAAAGTGAATATAAGTCTCGTAAAACTTTAGTGAATATAAGTCTCGTAAAATCATGAAATTTGGAGTGAATATAAGTCTCGTAAAATATGGTGAAAATTGAAGTGAATATGTATCTTAAGATAATCTGATGAAATTTGAGGTGAATATAAATCTTAAGAAAATCATGAAATTTGAAGGAAATATAAACCTTAAAGAAATCATGAAATTTGAAGTGAATATAAGTCTTAGAAAATCTATAAAAATTTGAAGTGAACATAAGCCTTAAAAATATGGTGAAATTGAAGTGAATATAAATCTTAAGATAACTGATTAAATTTGACTAAATATAAATCTTAAAAATATGATGAAATAAAGTGAATATAAGTCTCTCGTAAATCATAAAATTTTAGTGAATATAAGTTCGTAAAATCATGAAATTTGAGTGAATATAAGTTTCTGAAAATATGGTGGAAATTGAAGTGAATATGTATCTTAAGATAATCTGATGAAATTTGAGGTGAATATAAATCTTAAGAAAATCATGAAATTTGAAGGAAATATAAACCTTAAAGAAATGCTGAAATTTGAAGTGAATATAAGTCTTAGAAAATCTAAAAATTTGAAGTGAATATAAGCCTTTAAAAAATATGGTGAAAATTGAAGTGAATATAAATCTTAAGATAACTCTGATAAATTTGACTGAAATATAAATCTTAAATATGATGAAATTTAAAGTGAATATAAGTCTCGTAAAATCATAAAATTTTAGTGAATATAAGTCTTAAAATCATGAAATTTGGAGTGAATATAAGTCTTCTAAAATATGGTGAAAATTGAAGAATATGTATCTTAAGATAACTGATGAAATTTGAGGTGAATATAAATCTTAAGAAAATCATGAAATTTGAAGGAAATATAAACCTTAAAGAAATCATGAAATTTGAAGTGAATATAAGTCTTAGAAAATCTATAAAATTTGAAGTGAATATAAGCTTTTAGAAAATATGGTGAAAATTGAAGTGAATATAAATCTTAAGATAACTGATTAAATTTGACAATATAAATCTTAAAAAAATATGATGAAATTTAAAGTGAATATAAGTTCTAAAACTGATAAAATTTTAAGTGAATATAAGTCTTCTGTGAAATCTAGTGAAAATTGAATTGAAATATAAATCTAAGAAAATCATGAAATTTGAATGAATATAAGTCTCTGAAATCAATGAAATTTGAAGTGAATATAAATCTCTAAGAAACTGATGAAATTTGAAGTGAATATAAGTCTCGTAGAAATCATGAAATTTGAAGTGAATATAAGTCTCGAAAATATGGTGAAAATTGAAGTGAACATGTATCTTAAGATAATTGATGAAATTTATGTGAATAAATTTTAAAAAATAATAAATTTGAATGAAATATAAACCTTAAAGAAATTGATGAAATTTGAAGTGAATATAAGTCTTTTAGAAAATCAATAAAAAATTTGAAGTGAATATAAGTCTTTGTAAAATATGGTGAAAATTGAAGTGAATATAAATTTAAGATAATCTGATTAAATTTGAGGTGAAATATAAATCTTAAAAATATGATGAAATTTGAAGGAATATAAGTCTCTAAAACTGATAAATTTGAAGTGAATATAAGTCTTTGAAAATCAATAAAATTTGAAGTGAATATAAGTTCTAAAAATATGGTGAAAATTGAAGTGAATATAAATCTTAAGATAACTGATGAAATTTGAGGAAATATAAATCTTAAAAAAATGATGAAATTTGAAGGAATATAAACCTTAAAGAAATCATGAAATTTGAAGTGAATATAAGTCTTAAAAATCTATAAAATTTGAAATATAAGCCTTTTAAAAAATATGGTGAAAATTGAAGTGAATATAAATCTTAAGATAATATGATTAAATTTGACGGAAATATAAATTCTAAAAAATAATGAATGAAATTCTAGTGAATATAAGTCTTCGTAAAAACTAATAAAATTTGAAGTGAATATAAGTCTCGTAAAAATCCAGAAAATTGAAGTGAAATAAATCTTAAGAAAATCAGATGAAATTTGAACTGGAATATAAATCTTAAAAATATGAAATTAAAGTGAATATAAGTCTCTAAAACTGAAATTTTAGTGAATATAAGTCTTCAGAAATCAATGAAATTGGAGTGAATATAAGTCTCGAAATATGAAAATTGAAGTGAATGTATCTTAAGATACTAATCATGAAATTTGAGGTGAATATAATCTTAAGAAAATCATGAAATTTAGGAAATATAAACCTAAAGAAACTGCTGAAATTTGAAGGAATATAAGTCTTAGAAAATCTAAAATTTGAAGTGAAATATGTTCTTAAAAATATGGTGAAAATTGAAGTGAACATAAATCTTAAGATATCTGATTAAATTTGATTGAAATATAAATCTTAAAAATATGATGAAATTTAAAGTGAATATAAGTCTCTAAATCTATAAAATTTTTAGTGAATATAAGTCTCAAATCAATGAAATTTGAGTGAATATAAGTCTCTGTAAAATATGGTGAAATTGAAGTGAACATGTATCTTAAGATAACTGATGAAATTTGAGGAATATAAATCTTAAGAAAATCATGAAATTTAAAAATATAAACCTTAAAGAAATCTGAAATTTGAAGTGAATATAAGTCTTTAAAATCTATAAAAAATTTGAAGTGAAATATGTTTTAAAAAAATATGGTAAAATTGAAGTGAATATAAACTTAAGATAACTGATTAAATGACGGAAATATATCTTAAAAAATATGATGAAATTTAAAGTGAATATAAGTCTGTAAAATCTAAAAATTTTAGTGAATATCTCGTAAAATCATGAAATTTGAGTGAATATAAGTCTCTAAAATATGGTGAAAAAATGAACATGTATCTTAAGATAATCAATGAAATTTGTGAGAATATAAATCTAAGAAAACATGAAATTTGAAGGAAATATAAACTTAAAGAAACTGCTGAAATTTGAAGTGAATATAAGTCTTTAGAAAATCTATAAAATTGAAGTAAATAAGCTCTTAAAAAAAGAAATTGAAGGAATAAATCTTAAGATAACTGATTAAATTGATGAATATAAATCTTAAAAAAATAATGAAATTAAAATAAGCCGTAAATCTTTAAATTTTAGAAATAAGTGTCCTGAAACTAGAAAATAATATGTCTCTAAAAAAATATGGTGAAAATTAAGTGAATATGTAGATAATCATGAAATGAGGTGAATATAAATCAAAGAAAATGAAATTTGAAGGAAATATAAACTTAAACTGCTGAAATTTGAAGTGAATAAAGTCTTAGAAAATCTATAAATTTGAAGTGAAATATAAGGAAAATATGGTGAAAATTGAAGTGAATATAAATCTTAAGATAATCATAAATTTGAGGAAATATAAATCTTAAAAAATATGAGAAATTCTAAGTGAATATAATCTTCTAAAATCATAAAATTTAAGTGAATATAAGTCTTTCTAAAATCTGGTGGAAATGAATGAATATAAATCTTAAGAAAACTGATGAAATTTGAATGAATATAAATCTTTAAAAAATATGAATTTTGAAGTGAATAAGCCTTCAAACTGAAAAAATTTGAGTGAATATAAGTCTTTGAAAATCATGAAATTTGAGTGAATATAAGTTCTAAAATATGGTGAAAATTGAAGTGAACATGTATCTTAAGATAATCATGAAATTTGAGGGAATATAATCTTAAGAAAATCATGTGAAATTTGAAGGAAATATAAACCTTAAAGAAATCATGAAATTTGAAGTGAATATAAGTCTTTAGAAAATCTATAAAATTTGAAGTGAATATAAGCCTTTAGAAAATATGAAAATTGAAGTGAACATAAATCTTAAGATAATCTGATTAAATTTGACTGAAATATAAATCTTAAAAAATATGATGAAATTAAAGTGAATATAAGTCTTCTAAAACTGATAAAATTTTTAGAATAAGTCTCGTAAAAACTCATGAAATTTGGAGTGAATATAAGTCTTCTAAAATATGGTGAAAATTGAAGTGAATATGTATCTTAAGATAATCATGAAATTTGAGGTGAATATAAATCTTAAGAAAATCATGAAATTTGAAGGAAATATAAACTTTAAAGAAATGCTGAAATTAAGTGAATATAAGTCTTTAGAAAATCTATAAAAATTTGAAGTGAACATAAGTTTTAAAAAATATGGTGAAATTAGTGAATATAAATCTTAAGATAATCTGATTAAATTTGACGGAAATATAAATCTAAAAAAATATGATGAAATTAAAGTGAATATAAGTCTTCTAAAATCATAAAAATTTTTAGTGAATATAAGTCTTCTAAAATCACATGAAATTTGAGGAATATAAGTCTTCTTAAAATATGGTGAAAATTGAAGTGAAACATGTATCTTAAGATAATCATGAAATTTGAGGTGAATATAAATCTTAAGAAAATCATGAAATTTGAAGGAAATATAAACCTTAAAGAAACTGCTGAAATTTGAAGTGAATATAAGTCTTAGAAAATCTATAAAATTTGAAGTGAACATAAGCCTTTAGAAAATATGGTGAAAATTGAAGTGAATATAAATCTTAAGATAATCATTAAATTTGACGAAATATAAATCTTAAAAATATGATGAAATTTAAAGTATAAGTCTTAAAACTGAAAATTTTTAGTGAATATAAGTCTTCTAAAATCTGATGAAATTGGAGTGAATATAAGTCTCGAAAATATGGTGAAAATTGAAGTGAATATGTATCTTAAGATAACTGATGAAATTTGAGGTGAATATAAATCTTAAGAAAATCAATGAAATTTGAAGGAAATATAAACCTAAAGAAATCATGAAATTTGAAGTGAATATAAGTCTTTAGAAAATCTATAAAAATTTGAAGTGAATATGCTTTTAAAAAATATGGTGAAATTGAAGTGAATAAATCTTAAGATAATCTGATTAAATTTGACGGAAATATAAATCTTAAAAAATATGATGAAATTTAAAGTGAATATAAGTCTTCTAAAACTGATAAAATTTTTAGTGAATATAAGTCTCTCGTAAAATCTATGAAATTTGGAGGAATATAAGTCCTCAAAATATGGTGAAAATTGAAGTGAACATGTATCTTAAGATAACTGATGAAATTTGAGGTGAATATAAATCTTAAGAAAAATCATGAAATTTGAAGGAAATATAAACCTTAAAGAAATCTGCTGAAATTTGAAGTGAATATAAGTCTTTAGAAAATCTATTAAAATTTGAAGTGAATATAAGCTTTTAGAAAATATGGTGAAAATTGAAGTGAATATAAATCTTAAGATAACTGATTAAATTTGACGGAAATATAAATCTTAAAAAATATGATGAAATTTAAAGTGAATATAAGTCTTCTAAAATCATAAAATTTTTAGTGAATATAAGTCTCGTAAAATCATGAAATTTGGAGAATATAAGTCTCGTAAAATATGGTGGAAATTGAAGTGAATATGTATCTTAAGATAATCATGAAATTTGAGGTGAATATAAATCTTAAGAAAAATCATGAAATTTGAAGGAAATATAAACCTTAAAGAAATCTGCTGAAATTTGAAGTGAATATAAGTCTTAGAAAATCTATTAAAATTTGAAGTGAACATAAGCCTTTTAAAAATATGGTGAAAATTGAAGTGAATATAAATCTTAAGATAATCTGATTAAATTTGACGAAATATAAATCTTAAAAAATATGATGAAATTTAAAGTGAATATAAGTCTCTCGTAAAATCATAAAAATTTTAGTGAATATAAGTCTTTAAAAATCATGAAATTTGAGTGAATATAAGTCTCTTAAAATATGGTGAAAATTGAAGTGAAATATGTATCTTAAGATAACTGGATGAAATTTGAGGTGAATATAAATCTTAAGAAAATCATGAAATTTGAAGGAAATATAAACCTTAAAGAAATCATGCTGAATTTAAGTGAATATAAGTCTTTGAAAAATCTATTAAAATTTGAAGTGAATATAAGCTTTTAGAAAATATGGTGAAAATTGAAGTGAATATAAATCTTAAGATAATCAATAAATTTGACTTGAAATATAAATCTTAAAAATATGATGAAATTTAAAGTGAAATATAAGTCTTCGTAAAATCATAAATTTTAAGTGAATATAAGCCTTTAAAATCTAGTGAAATTGAATTGAATATAAATCTTAAGAAAATCATGAAATTTGAATGAATATAAGTCTTCTAAAATCTGTGAAATTTGAAGGAATATACCTTCTGTAAAATCTGATAAAATTTGATTTGAATATAATAAGTCTTCTAAATCATGAAATTTGGAGTGAATATAAGTCTCGTAAAATATGGTGAAAATTGAAGTGAACATGTATCTTAAGATAATCAATGAAATTTGAGGTGAATATAAATCTTAAGAAAAATCATGAAATTTGAAGGAAATATAAACTTAAAAAATCTGCTGAAATTTGAAGTGAATATAAGTCTTAGAAAATCTATAAAATTTGAAGTGAACATAAGCCTTTAAAATATGGTGAAAATTGAAGTGAATATAAATCTTAAGATAACTGATTAAATTTGACGGAATATAAATCTAAAAATATGATGAAATTTAAAGTGAATATAAGTCTCGTAAAACTGATAAAATTTTTAGTGAATATAAGTCTTCTAAAAATCATGAAATTTGAGTGAATATAAGTCTCTTAAAATATGGTGAAAATTGAAGTGAATATGTATCTTAAGATAATCATGAAATTTGAGGTGAATATAAATCTTAAGAAAATCATGAAATTTGAAGGATATAACCTTAAAGAAATGTTGAAATTTGAAGTGAATATAAGTCTTAAAATCTATTAAAATTTGAAGTGAATATAAGCCTTTTAAAATATGGTGAAAATTGAAGTGAATATAAATCTTAAGATAATGATTAAATTTGATTGAATATAAATCTTAAAAATATATGATGAAATTTAAAGTGAATATAAGTCTTCTAAAAACTCATAAATTTTTAGTGAATATAAGTCTTCTAAAATCATGAAATTTGAGTGAATATAAGTCTTCTAAAATATGGTGAAAATTGAAGTGAATATGTATCTTAAGATAATCATGAAATTTGAGGTGAATATAAATCTTAAGAAAATCATGAAATTTGAAGGAAATATAAACCTTAAAGAATCTGTTGAAATTTGAAGTGAATATAAGTCTTTAGAAAATCTATAAAAATTTGAAGTGAATATAAGCCTTAAAAAATATGGTGAAATTGAAGTGAATATAAATCTTAAGATAATCATTAATTTGATGGAAATATAAATCTTTAAAAAATATGATGAAATTTAAAGTGAATATAAGTCTTCGTAAAATCATATAAAATTTTAGTGAATATAAGTCCTCAAAATCATGAAATTTGAGTGAATATAAGTCTTCTAAAAATATGGTGAAAATTGAAGTGAACATGTATCTTAAGATAACTCATGAAATTTGAGGTGAATATAAATCTTAAGAAAATCAATGAAATTTGAAGGAAATATAAACCTTAAAGAAACTGCTGAAATTTGAAGTGAATATAAGTCTTAGAAAATCTATAAAATTTGAAGTGAATATAAGTCTTTTAAAAATATGGTGAAAATTGAAGTGAATATAAATCTTAAGATAACTGATTAAATTTGACGGAAATATAAATCTTAAAAAATATGATGAAATTTAAAGTGAATATAAGTCTTCATAAATCTGATAAAATTTTTAGTGAATATAAGTCTCGTAAAATCAATGAAATTTGAGGAATATAAGTCTTCAAAATATGGTGGAAATTGAAGTGAATATGTATCTTAAGATAATCAATGAAATTTGAGGTGAATATAAATCTTAAGAAACTCATGAAATTGAAGGAAATATAAACCTTAAAGAAATCATGAAATTTGAAGTGAATATAAGTCTTAGAAAATCTATAAAAATTTGAAGTGAATATAAGCCTTAAAAAATATGGTGAAAATTGAAGTGAATATAAATCTTAAGATAATCTGATTAAATTTGACGGAAATATAAATCTTAAAAATATGATGAAATTTAAAGTGAATATAAGTCCTCTAAAACTATAAAATTTTAGTGAATATAAGTCTTCAAAATCATGAAATTTGAGTGAATATGTCTCTAAAATATGGTGAAAATGAAGTGAATATGTATCTTAAGATAATCATGAAATTTGAGGTGAATATAAATCTTAAGAAAAATCATGAAATTTGAAGGAAATATAAACCTTAAAGAAATCTTGAAATTTGAAGTGAATATAAGTCTTAGAAAATCTATAAAATTTGGTGAATATAAGCCTTTTTAGAAAATATGGTGAAAATTGAAGTGAATATAAATCTTAAGATAACTGATTAAATTTGATGAAATATAAATCTTAAAAAAATATGATGAAATTTAAAGTGAATATGTCCTCTAAAACTGATAAAATTTTAGTGAATATAAGTCTCTTGAAAATCATGAAAATTGGAGTGAATATAAGTCTTAAAATATGGTGAAAATTGAAGTGAACATGTATCTTAAGATAACTGAAATTTGAGGTGAATATAAATCTTAAGAAAATCTCATGAAATTTGAAGGAAATATAAACCTTAAAGAAATCTGCTGAAATTTGAAGTGAATATAAGTCTTTAGAAAATCTATAAAATTTGAAGTGAATATAAGTTTTAAAAATATGGTGAAAATTGAAGTGAATATAAATCTTAAGATAATCTGATTAAATTTGACGGAAATATAAATCTTAAAAATATGATGAAATTTAAAGTGAATATAAGTCTTCGAAAATCTTATAAATTTTTAGTGAATATAAGTCTTCTAAAATCAATGAAATTTGGAGTGAATATAATTTCTAAAATATGGTGAAATTGAAGTGAACATGTATCTTAAGATAATCTGATGAAATTTGAGGTGAATATAAATCTTAAGGAAAACATGAAATTGAAGGAAATATAAACCTTAAAGAAACTGCTGAAATTTGAAGTGAATATAAGTCTTTAGAAAATCTATAAAATTTGAAGAATATAAGCCTTAGAAAATATGGTGAAAATTGAAGTGAATATAAATCTTAAGATAATCTGATTAAATTTGATGAAATATAAATCTTAAAAAATATGATGAAATTTAAAGTGAATATAAGTCTCAAAACTGATAAATTTTTAGTGAATATAAGTTCTAAAAATCATGAAATTTGAGTGAATATAAGTCTCTAAAATATGGTGAAAATTGAAGTGAATATGTATCTTAAGATAATCTGATGAAATTTGAGGTGAATATAAATCTTAAGAAAATCATGAAATTTGAAGGAAATATAAACCTTAAAGAAATCATGAAATTTGAAGTGAATATAAGTCTTAGAAAATCTATAAAAATTTGAAGTGAAATATGCCTTTTAGAAAATATGGTGAAAATTGAAGTGAATATAAATCTTAAGATAACTGATTAAATTTGATTGAAATATAAATCTTAAAAAATATGATGAAATTTAAAGTGAATATAAGTCTTCGTAAAAACTCATAAAATTTTTAGTGAATATAAGTCTTCGTAAAATCCATGAAATTTGAGGAATATAAGTCTCTAAAATATGGTGAAAATTGAAGTGAACATGTATCTTAAGATAATCTGATGAAATTTGAGGGAATATAAATCTTAAGAAAATCATGAAATTTGAAGAAATATAAACCTTAAAGAAATCATGAAATTTGAAGTGAATATAAGTCTTTAGAAAATCTATAAAATTTGAAGTGAATATAAGCCTTAAAATATAGAAAATTGAAGGAATATAAATCTTAAGATAATCTGATTAAATTTGACTGAAATATAAATCTTAAAAAATATGATGAAATTTAAAGTGAATATAAGTCTCTCGTAAAATCATAAAATTTTTAGTGAATATAAGTCTCTAAAATCAATGAAATTTGGAGTGAATATAAGTCTTCGTAAAATATGGTGAAAATTGAAGTGAACATGTATCTTAAGATAACTGGATGAAATTTGAGGTGAATATAAATCTAAGAAAATCATGAAATTTGAAGGAAATATAAACCTTAAAGAAATCATGAAATTTGAAGTGAATATAAGTCTTTAAAATCTATAAAAATTTGAAGTGAATATAAGCCTTAAAAAATATGGTGAAAATTGAAGTGAATATAAATCTTAAGATAATCTGATTAAATTTGATGAAATATAAATCTTAAAAAATATGATGAAATTTAAAGTGAATATAAGTCTCTAAAAAATGATAAATTTTTAGTGAATATAAGTCTCGTAAAATCATGAAATTTGGAGGAATATAAGTCTCGTAAAATATGGTGAAAATTGAAGTGAATATGTATCTTAAGATAATCTGATGAAATTTGAGTGAATATAAATCTTAAGAAAATCATGAAATTTGAAGGAAATATAAACCTTAAAGAAACTGTTGAAATTTGAAGTGAATATAAGTTTAGAAAAATCTATAAAAATTTGAAGGAATATAAGCCTTTTAGAAAATATGGTGAAAATTGAAGTGAATATAAATCTTAAGATAACTGATTAAATTTGACGAAATATAAATCTTAAAAAATATGATGAAATTTAAAGTGAATATAAGTCTCTAAAAACTGATAAAATTTTTAGTGAATATAAGTCTTCTAAAACTCATGAAATTTGGAGTGAATATAAGTCTTTTAAAATATGGTGAAATTGAAGTGAATATGTATCTTAAGATAATCTCATGAAATTTGAGGTGAATATAAATCTTAAGAAAATCATGAAATTTGAAGGAAATATAAACCTTAAAGAAATCATGAAATTTGAAGTGAATATAAGTCTTAGAAAATCTATAAAATTTGAAGAACATAAGCCTTTAAAAAATATGGTGAAATTGAAGTGAATATAAATCTTAAGATAACTGATTAAATTTGACGAAATATAAATCTTTAAAAATATGATGAAATTTAAAGTGAATATAAGTCTCCTAAAACTGATAAAATTTTTAGTGAATATAAGTCTTCTAAAATCATGAAATTTTGAGTGAATATAAGTCCTCGTAAATATGGTGAAAATTGAAGTGAATATGTATCTTAAGATAATCTGATGAAATTTGAGGTGAATATAATCTTAAGAAAATCATGAAATGAAGGAAATATAAACCTTAAAGAAATCATGAAATTTGAAGTGAATATAAGTCTTTAGAAAATCTATTAAAATTTGAAGTGAATATGTTTTTAGAAAATATGGTGAAAATGAAGTGAACATAAATCTTAAGATAATCTGATTAAATTTGAGAAAATATAAATCTTAAAAAAAATATGATGAAATTTAAAGTGAATATAAGTCTCTTGTAAAACTGATAAATTTTAAGTGAATATAAGTCTCGTAAAAATCTAAAGTGAAATTGAATTGAAATATAAATCTTAAGAAAACTGATGAAATTTGAATCAATATAAGTCTCTAAAAACTGTGAAATTTGAAGTGAATATAGTCCTCGAAAATCTGATAAAATTTGACGTGAATATAAGTCTCGTGAAATCATGAAATTGGAGTGAATATAAGTCTTCGTAAAATATGGTGAAAATGAAGTGAACATGTATCTTAAGATAATCTCATGAAATTTGAGGTGAATATAAATCTTAAGAAAAATCATGAAATTTAAGGAAATATAAACCTTTAAAGAAACTCATGAAATTGAAGTGAATATAAGTCTTAGAAAATCTAAAAATTTGAAGTGAATATAAGCCTTTTAGAAAATATGGTGAAAATTGAAGTGAATATAAATCTAAGATAATCATTAAATTTGACTGAAATATAAATCTTAAAAAATATGATGAAATTTAAAGTGAATATAAGTCTTCAAAAATGATAAAATTTTTAGTGAATATAAGTCTTAAAATCATGAAATTTGGAGTGAATATAAGTCTCGTAAAATAGTGAAATTGAAGTGAATATGTATCTTAAGATAATCATGAAATTTGAGGTGAATATAAATCTTAAGAAAATCATGAAATTTGAAGGAAATATAAACCTAAAGAAATCATGAAATTTGAAGTGAATATAAGTCTCTTAGAAAATCTATAAAAATTTGAAGTGAATATAAGCCTTTTAAAAATATGGTGAAAATTGAAGTGAATATAAATCTAAGATAACTGATTAAATTTGACTAAATATAAATCTTAAAAAATATGATGAAATTTAAAGTGAATATAAGTCTCGTAAAATGATAAAATTTTTAGTGAATATAAGTCTTCTAAAATCATGAAATTTGAGTGAATATAAGTCTCTTTAAAATATGGTGAAAATTGAAGTGAATATGTATCTTAAGATAATCATGAAATTTGAGTGAATATAAATCTTAAGAAAATCATGAAATTTGAAGGAAATATAAACCTTAAAGAAATCTCATGAAATTTGAAGTGAATATAAGTCTTTGAAAATCTATTAAAATTTGAAGTGAATATAAGCCTTAAAAATATGGTGAAATTGAAGTGAATATAAATCTTAAGATAATCGATTAAATTTGACGGAAATATAAATCTTAAAAAAATATGATGAAATTTAAAGTGAATATAAGTCTTCTAAAACTGATAAATTTTAGTGAATATAAGTCTCTCGTAAAATCAAGGAAATTTGGAGTGAATATAAGTCTTCTAAATATGGTGAAAATTGAAGTGAATATGTATCTTAAGATAACTCATGAAATTTGAGGTGAATATAAATCTTAAGAAAATCAATGAAATTTGAAGGAAATATAAACTTAAAGAAACTGCTGAAATTGAAGTGAATATAAGTCTTTAGAAAATCTATAAAATTTGAAGTGAACATGCTTTTAGAAAATATGGTGAAAATTGAAGTGAATATAAATCTTAAGATAAACTGATTAAATTTGACTGAAATATAAATCTTAAAAAATATGATGAAATTTAAAGTGAATATAAGTCTTCAAAACTGATAAAATTTTAGTGAATATAAGTCTCGTAAAATCATGAAATTTGGAGTGAATATAAGTCTCGTAAAATATGGTGGAAATTGAAGTGAACATGTATCTTAAGATAATCAATGAAATTTGAGGTGAATATAATCTTAAGAAAATCATGAAATTTGAAGGAAATATAAACCTTTAAAGAAACTGCTGAAATTTGAAGTGAATATAAGTCTTTAGAAAATCTATTAAAATTTGAAGTGAATATAAGCTTTTAGAAAATATGGTGAAAATTGAAGGAATATAAATCTTAAGATAACTGATTAAATTTGACGGAAATATAAATCTTAAAAAATATGATGAAATTGAAGTGAATATAAGTCTTCTGTAAAACTGATAAATTTTAGTGAATATAAGTCTTCTGAAAAATCTAGTGAAAATTGGAATTGAACATAAATCTTAAGAAAACTGATGAATTTAAATGAATATAAATCTTAAGAAAATCTGTGAAATTTGAAGTGAATATAACTTCTAAAATCTATGAAATTTGAAGTGAATATAAGTCTCTTGAAACTATGAAATTTGAAGGAATATAAGTCCTTTAAAATATGGTGAAAATTGAAGTGAACATAAATCTTAAGATAACTGATTAAATTTGAGGTGAATATAAATCTTAAGAAAAATGATGAAATTTGAAGGAAATATAAACCTTAAAGAAATCTTAGTGAAATTAAAGTGAATAAAGTCTTTTAGAAATCTATAAAAATTTGAAGTGAATATAAGTCTTTAGAAAATAATGGTGAAAATTGAAGTGAATATAAATCTTAAGATAACTGGAAATTTGGGAAATATAAATCTAAAAAAAATGATGAAATTTAAAGTGAATATAAGTCTTTAAATCTATAAATTTTGAAGTGAATATAAGCCTTTAGAAAATATGGTAAAAAAGTGAAATATAAATCTTAAGAAAATCTAATGAAATTTGAAATGAATATATCTCTTTAAAATATGTGATAAGTGAATATAAGTCAAAAAAACTGAGCAAAATTTGATTAGTGAATATAAGTCTCGTAAAACTGATGAAATTTGGAGTGAATATAAGTCTCGTAAAATATGGTGAAAATTGAAGTGAACATGTATCTTAAGATAATCTCATGAAATTTGAGGTGAATATAAATCTTAAGAAAATCAATGAAATTTGAAGGAAATATAAACCTTAAAGAAATGCTGAAATTTGAAGTGAATATAAGTCTTTAGAAAATCTATAAAATTTGAAGTGAATATAAGCCTTTAGAAAATATGGTGAAAATTGAAGTGAATATAAATCTTAAGATAACTGATTAAATTTGACTGAAATATAAATCTTAAAAAATATGATGAAATTTAAAGTGAATATAAGTCTTCTGTAAAACTGATAAATTTTTAGTGAATATAAGTCTTAAAATCATGAAATTTGGAGTGAATATAAGTCTTCGAAAATATGGTGAAAATTGAAGTGAACATGTATCTAAGATAATCATGAAATTTGAGGTGAATATAAATCTTAAGAAAAACTCATGAAATTTGAAGGAAATATAAACCTTAAAGAAATTGCTGAAATTTGAAGTGAATATAAGTCTTTAGAAAATCTATAAAAATTTGAAGTGAATATAAGCTTTTAAAAATATGGTGAAAATTGAAGTGAATATAAATCTTAAGATAACTGATTAAATGATAAATCTTAAAAAAATATGATGAAATTTAAAGTGAATATAAGTCTTCTAAAACTGATAAAATTTTTAGTGAATATAAGTCTTCGTAAAATCAATGAAATTGGAGTGAATATAAGTCTTTGTAAAATATGGTGAAAATTGAAGTGAAATGTATCTTAAGATAATCATGAAATTTGAGGTGAATATAAATCTTAAGAAAATCATGAAATTTGAAGGAAATATAAACCTAAAGAAATCAAGAAATTTGAAGTGAATATAAGTCTTTAGAAAATCTATTAAAATTTGAAGTGAATATAAGCTTTTAAAAATATGGTGAAAATTGAAGTGAATATAAATCTTAAGATAATCGATTAAATTTGACGAAATATAAATCTTAAAAATATGATGAAATTTAAAGTGAATATAAGTCTTCTTAAAATCATAAAATTTTAGTGAATATAAGTCTCGTAAACTGGTGAAATTTGGAGTGAATATAAGTCTCAAAATATGGTGAAAATTGAAGTGAATATGTATCTTAAGATAATCAATGAAATTTGAGGTGAATATAAATCTTAAGAAAATCATGAAATTTGAAGGAAATATAAACTTTAAAGAAACTCATGAAATTTGAAGTGAATATAAGTCTTTAGAAAATCTATTAAAATTTGAAGTGAATATAAGCTTTTAGAAAATATGGTGAAAATTGAAGTGAATATAAATCTTAAGATAACTGATTAAATTTGATGGAATATAAATCTTAAAAAATATGATGAAATTTAAAGTGAATATAAGTCTTCGTAAAATTGCAAAATTTTTAGTGAATATAAGTTTAAAAATCATGAAATTTGGAGTGAATATAAGTCTCGAAAATATGGTGAAAATTGAAGTGAATATAATCTTAAGATAATCTGATGAAATTTGAGGTGAATATAAATCTTAAGAAAAATCATGAATTGAAGGAAATATAAACCTTAAAGAAATCTCATGAAATTTAAGTGAATATAAGTCTTTAGAAAATCTATAAAATTTGAAGTGAATATAAGCTTTTAGAAAATATGGTGAAAATTGAAGGAATATAAATCTTAAGATAATGATTAAATTTGACGAAATATAAATCTTAAAAAAATATGATGAAATTTAAAGTGAATATAAGTCTTCGTAAAATGATAAATTTTAAGTGAATATAAGTCTTTAAAAATCTATGAAAATTGAAGTGAATATAAATCTTAAGAAAATCAAGGAAATTTGAAGTGAATATAAGTCTCTTAAGAAAATCTGTGAAATTTTAAGTGAATATGCCTTAAAAAATCTGAAAATATAAACCTAATCGAAATCATATCTAAAAATAATTTTATATAACTAAAGAAAATCATCGAAAATATAAACCTTAAAGAAATTCAGAAAAATAAATCTTAGAAAATTTAAATCAATGAAACTTAAAAAATGATGAAAATAATAAATCTAAACTTATGAAAATCTAACTGAAAAACTGATGAAGTGAATATAAAGTATCCAAAAATTCATAAAAATTGACTTAGAACTGAAATTTATGAATATATCCTAAAAATCATGAAAAAATAAGTAAATAAATCTAGATTAACTAATGAAATTGAGGAGAATATAAAATTTATGAAAATTGAAATATAAACCTTAAGAAAATTGAAAACTAAAAATCAGAAAATCAAATAAATTAAAGTGAATATAAGTCTTCTAAAATCATAAAATTTTTAGTGAATATAAGTCTCTAAAATCATGAAATTTGGAGTGAATATAAGTCTTCGAAAATATGGTGAAAATTAGTGAATATGTATCTTAAGATAATCATGAAATTTGAGGGAATATAAATCTTAAGAAAAATCATGAAATTTGAAGGAAATATAAACCTTAAAGAAATCATGAAATTTGAAGTGAATATAAGTCTTTAGAAAATCTATAAAAATTTGAAGTGAATATAAGTTTTAAAAATATGGTGAAAATTGAAGTGAATATAAATCTTAAGATAATCGATTAAATTTGACGAAATATAAATCTTAAAAATATGATGAAATTTAAAGTGAATATAAGTCTTTAAAATCATATAAATTTTAGTGAATATAAGTCTTCAAAACTCATGAAATTTGAGTGAATATAAGTCTCGTAAAATATGGAAAATTGAAGTGAACATGTATCTTAAGATAATCATGAAATTTGAGGTGAATATAAATCTTAAGAAAATCATGAAATTTGAAGGAAATATAAACCTTAAAGAAATCATGAAATTTAGTGAATATAAGTCTTAGAAAATCTATAAAATTTGAAGTGAATATAAGCCTTTAAAAATATGGTGAAAATTGAAGTGAATATAAATCTTAAGATAATCGATTAAATTTGACGAAATATAAATCTTAAAAATATGATGAAATTTAAAGTGAATATAAGTCGTAAAACTGATAAAATTTTTAGTGAATATAAGTCTCGTAAAATCATGAAATTTGAGTGAATATAAGTCTTCTAAAATATGGTGAAAATTGAAGTGAATATGTATCTTAAGATAATCATGAAATTTGAGGTGAATATAAATCTTAAGAAAATCATGAAATTTGAAGGAAATATAAACCTTAAAGAAACTGCTGAAATTTGAAGTGAATATAAGTTTTAGAAAATCTATTAAAATTTGAAGTGAACATAAGCCTTTAGAAAATATGGTGAAAATTGAAGTGAAATATAATCTAAGATAAACTGATTAAATTTGACTGAAATATAAATCTTAAAAATATGATGAAATTTAGTGAATATAAGTCTTCGTAAACTGATAAAATTTTTAGTGAATATAAGTCTCAAAATCCATGAAATTTGAGTGAATATAAGTCTTCTAAAAATATGGTGAAATTGAAGTGAACATGTATCTTAAGATAATCATGAAATTTGAGGGAATATAAATCTTAAGAAAATCATGAAATTTGAAGGAAATATAAACCTTAAAGAAATCATGAAATTGAAGTGAATATAAGTCTTTAGAAAATCTATTAAAATTTGAAGTGAAATATGTTTTAAAAATATGGTGAAAATTAAGTGAATATAAATCTTAAGATAACTGATTAAATTTGACTGAAATATAAATCTTAAAAAATATGATGAAATTTAAAGTGAATATAAGTCTCGAAACTGATAAAATTTTAGTGAATATAAGTCTTCGTAAAATCTAGTGAAAATTGAATCTGAACATAATCTTAAGAAAACTGATGAAATTTGAATGAATATAAGTCTTCTAAAACTATGAAATTTGAAGTGAATATAAACCTCGTAAAATCATAAAATTTGAAGGAATATAAGTTTTAGAAACTGATGAAATTTGAAGTGAATATAAGTCTTAGAAAATATGGAAAATTGAAGTGAATATGTATCTTAAGATAATCATGAAATTTGAGGTGAATATAAATCTTAAGAAAATAGATGAAATTTGAAGGAAATATAAACCTTAAAAACTGCTGAAATTTGAAGTGAATATAAGTCTTTAGAAAATCTATAAAATTTAATGAATATGCTTTTAGAAAATATGGGTGAAAATTGAAGTGAATATAATCTTAAGATAATCTCATTAAATTGAAGGAAATATAAATCTTAAAAATATGATGAAATTTAAAGTGAATATAAGTCTTTAAAATCATAAAATTTGAAGTGAATATAAGTCTTCTAAAATATGGTGAAAATTGAAGTGAATATAAATCTTAAGAAAATCTAATGAAATTTGAACGAAATATAAATCTTCTAAAATATGATGAAATTTAAAGTGAATATGTCTTCAAAAAATCGATAAAATTTGAGTGAATATAAGTCTTCGAAAATCAATGAAATTTGAGGAATATAAGTCTTCAGAAAATATGGTGAAAATTGAAGTGAATATGTATCTTAAGATAATCATGAAATTTGAGGTGAATATAAATCTTAAGAAAAAATCATGAAATTTGAAGGAAATATAAACCTTAAAGAAATCATGAAATTTGAAGTGAATATAAGTCTTTAGAAAATCTATAAAAATTTGAAGTGAATATAAGCCTTTAGAAAAATATGGAAAATTGAAGTGAATATAAATCTTAAGATAATCGATTAAATTTGACTAAATATAAATCTTAAAAAATATGATGAAATTAAAGTGAATATAAGTCTTCTAAAAATCATAAAATTTTTAGTGAATATAAGTCCTCGTAAATCATGAAATTTGGAGTGAATATAAGTCTCTAAAATATGGTGAAAATTCAGTGAACATGTATCTTAAGATAATCATGAAATTTGAGGTGAATATAAATCTTAAGAAAATCATGAAATTTGAAGGAAATATAAACTTAAAGAAATCATGAAATTTGAAGTGAATATAAGTCTTAGAAAATCTATAAAAATTTGAAGTGAATATGTTTTAAAAATATGGTGAAAATGAAGGAATATAAATCTTAAGATAATCTGATTAAATTTGACGAAATATAAATCTTAAAAAAATATGATGAAATTTGAAGTGAATATAAGTCTTCGAAAATGATAAAATTTTTAGTGAATATAAGTCTTTAAAATCAAGAAATTTGGAGTGAATATAAGTCTCTCGAAATATGGTGAAATTGAAGTGAATATGTATCTTAAGATAATCAAGGAAATTTGAGGTGAATATAAATCTTAAGAAAATCAATGAAATTTGAAGGAAATATAAACCTTAAAGAAATCATGAAATTTGAAGTGAATATAAGTCTTAGAAAATCTATTAAAATTTGAAGTGAATATAAGCCTTTTAGAAAATATGGTGAAAATTGAAGTGAATATAAATCTTAAGATAATCTGATTAAATTTGACGAAATATAAATCTTTAAAAAATATGATGAAATTTAAAGAATATAAGTCTTCGTAAAAATCATAAAATTTTTAGTGAATATAAGTCTTCGTAAAAAATCATGAAATTGAGTGAATATAAGTCTTCTAAAATATGGTGAAAAATTGAAGTGAATATGTATCTTAAGATAATCGATGAAAATTGAGGTGAATATAAATCTTAAGAAAATCATGAAATTTGAAGGAAATATAAACTTAAAGAAATCATGAAATTTGAAGGAATATAAGTCTTTAGAAAATCTATTAAAATTAAGTGAATATAAG
>CM038793.1:4704237-4774632 GCA_021764765.1 Vicia sativa
ATAAGAACAGATTTGAAGATGGTTTAAGCAATATGTTTGTCAATGATCTTGATGTACTCATAGTGAGGTGAGAATCCACGAGAATGCCATCCACTTTTTATGTTTTATATATATCTTCTTTTGATCGGTGTTAGACATTTCTCTCGTGACCATTCCTACTCCATCAATGGAATAAGTAACATCTTGAAGAATGTCCATAACTTCGTCATCAATACTTATGATGTGGGTATGCATTTTGCTTTCCACCATTCAAGCTCTTTTTAATCTCGTTGAAGGATGAAAATCTAGAAGTATAGTTATTCTTTTCAAAGGTACTATAATCATGATTCATAGCATGATTACTAGGATCATTACAAAACTTGACATGGTTTTCTTATGATCTTTTGTGAACCTCTATTAATTGTTAGTGCGAGACGAGAGTTTGGATGCCAATGGAGATAGAGAGAAAAACAGAGGAGGTGGAATTGTTGTATTTTCTTCTTTTCAAACTTCTATTATCATATTTTAAGCATAAAGCCTAGAATCTTATTTTGGTAAGTTATTTTCAATGGATAAAATAGTATCGAGTTAGTGAGAAAAATAAAGAGAGACCTGTGATTATTCTTGTTCCTCCACAAATTAGGAGTAGTTCGGTCCCTTGTGCTTCTAATGGTTTTAACCATAATCACTCGATAATTTTCTCAAGAACCTGACAAGAGACTTCCAATGCTTAAACACACAGTAGATACTTATAAATGCTCGAGCACACGGAAAAAGACTACTGAATGCTCGAGCACACAAGCAAGATACTTCAAATGTTCAACATCAACAAGAGGCTTTACAATCTAACTTAGAGAAATATTGTTTAAGTATGACACGATGTACAATCGGAGGTATAAACAAAAATCAACACATAAGACTCTTAAGACTTAATATCTATAATATGCAAGTGTTAAGAAATTCTAAGTTAAACTTGGACTTTTGATTAGACAAAATAACATATATTTTTGTGTCGATAGCTGCAACATTTGTTATTTTCAAGACTTGACTCCTTATATGAAAGCGAAAAAGTTGTTGAAGAGGACTTCATGCACACATGATTCTTTGGGCTTTGATGGAGACATTAGAATGTTACTTGATATGGTTAATACTTTGCAAAATTAATTTGAAAGTCCTTACTTCAAAAGAATTATCTTTCGTCTCTGTTATGCATTGCAAATTTTGTGTGGTTTAACTCCTAATCGGAAAAAGACAAAGTAAACTCATAGTCTAATAGTGGCCTTTAAAGTCTTGATCTTTATGTTTAACCGACTTACGAGAGGTCTTAGTCTTTAGAGTCTGGATATTTTGAGGTTGACTTTTTTTAGAGTCTCGTCTTGAGAAGTTGACCTTTTAGAGTCTAAATGTTTAGATTTTATGCTCGAATTTGATTCTTGATTCGGGGTCTTCATACTTCTTTTTATTTTACTGAATTTTTGTGTCATAACTTAGCTTGCATCATAACTTTTAACCTATGGTCTGCGGACTTGAGCAAACATCAATATATTTTCAATTGTTCTTTAAATAATTTTATCATCAAAACCTTTGGGACATGTTACAAATCAATTATGTTCTAACACATTGTGTCCTCTTCCTCATAAAATCATTAATATCTCCATTACTTTCAACTTCATTTATAACATATCTCTTTCTTAATCCTTGGCATCACATTGACCATTATGTAATAGTTTATTTGTATTTCTTTTTGCAACCAATTGATAACACTTTTGTTATGGTTGGTAAGGCTCATCAACAAGATATGATTTGACACTTTGCTATTGATTTAATCCTAAAAGCGGTGATTGATCTTCCTTCTTGAATTTTCTTGCATTTGCAAGGAAGCTTCTACACTTGCCTGACACACCACATTCACTCCACCGGGCAATTGGGACATGTGCATTGGGGCATATGCTTGAATTGGTCAATTCTCCCACATTACACACTTATACAAAATTGAGAAAACTTTAAATTTCCTTCTTTGAAATTTAGTCTACTTGATATAAAGCTAATCACTACATCTTCTTCTTGCAAGTACCTTTTTTTTTAGATCATTAAAAGCGTGCATAACATGTTCGATGTAAACCACATTTTCTATAATTTGTGGTTTCATAGAATCGATTGAATGCATAAGAATGTTGCATTCTCACCCATGCAACAAAATTGAGTTCATCTTCTCTTTAAATTGGAATTTAGCCATTCATGAATTTGAATTTGTTTTTGGTGGCAAGATACTTGTTCTGATATCTTCGCCGTCCTTGATAGTTGGATTCTTCTTCCAATTATAACATGGCCTTTTATTGTTTGATTCTCTAATGGATGTACAGTGAGGATCAAATACAACACTAGAGTTCATTTCACCATTATTATTATTATTGTTCCGCTCCGCAAAGACACACGAGGAAGAAGAAGAGTTGGATGAACTAGGCACTGATACCATAACAACAATTCTCTTCATTGACAGAATACTAAATGAGCGACAACATTTTCTTTGGCGATCAAGGAAAGCAAGCTCGACTTATATAGGAGTCAAGATTAGTTACAAGGTGGTTAGAGAATCTAAGCGGAAAAATAATTTCTAACTAACGATAACTAACTTTAGGACTTGGTGACTTACACAAGTTACACTTCAAGCTTTCCATCAATGTTCATTCTAGCAAAGTGACTTGATCAACAAGTTACAAACTTCCATAATCTTTTCTTACTAAGGTTCTAATTGATTGGTGGAGATTTTCTCTTTAATTGATTAGATACAAAGTCTAATCGATTAGAGTAATGTTTCATCTTCTAATTGATTAGGATACTTTAAATAGATTAGTTGGTGGATAAAAACAATTTTAAAAGATTTTGAAATAAATGGGTTTTGTAAAATCATTTAATGTGTGCATTACCTTAGTATCTAAAGTTACTCTTACTTAGTTAACATTATTGATCTAAAAAAGCTAAATATATACTAAGGCATAAGATCATATGAGTTTTCACAACTTTAGTTTCTTTTGATATGTTAATTTTGTATTTGACTATCTTTAATCATACATTGGAACCTTCTTTAGCGTCACTTTTTTTTATAAATTATATGGTTTCTACAATGATGATGCTCATGATAAGTTTACCCTTGTTCTTTTGTCATAATCAAAATCACATATATTAACATCATAGCATGATCAACACATAGAACAACAACTTAGTGGAAGAGAAGGGAGTTGAAATACAGTGATGTATCAACAAAACTTGAAATTTAAGTTTTAATAACTAAAATCATCACTAAATATATTGAAGAGTATCGAAGATGACGATGACGAGGAACATTCATTATTTGTCTACAAATATGGTGCTTTCTATAATGATTTTTTAGAGAAGAAATTACAATTTGAAAAACAAAAAAAATTAGAATTTCACAACAAGTTGAGAAATATTAGTTAACAAGTTGTTTTTCAAATATAATTTTATTTAGCTTAATCATTTATGATGAAATAATGTCGCGTAAAATAAAATTATATATTACAAAAGAAGGTATATATATATTAAAATTGAATTCTACTCATTATTTGTATGACATAATTATAGTAAATAAAACATATTAAGATTTGAATTCTACACAATATTTGCATGACATAATTATTGATTTGAAATCTTAAATTATTGAAAAGGATTATTTAAAAAATAGCACAATTATCAAATTAGAGCATTATCAATTAAATCCAAAAATAGAAAACAATTTTGCTATATACCGATAAAACTATAAAAGTGGTAGTACAAAACACACATCAATTCCTTGATTGACAGGATCTAATTAACATGCATATGTGTGTGGGGATCATATGCCACAGTGATGAGATCTTGTACAAATGTTTAGTCCTTGTCTTCAATTGTAGGCTAACAGTATTTGCAGGACCAATCTAAGCGTGTTATTGAAACAATATTCAAACCACTTGCAAAATAAAGCCACACTAGGTAGCAGCATACATGATCTTGTTTCTGCTAAAGTATATACCTATAACACACTAACACGTTTTCTTGTTATATATCATGTCTTGTTTCAAACATTGGAATCAAATCTTATTGACATTTGATAATGTGGTTTTGTAATATTTAATATTTGTGAATTTCAATGTTAGACTTAGAGATAACGAGCAATCTGTTTTTGTAAAGTCCATAAAATAAAAGCGGCGTAAAAATAAATGAGTCGCGATCTAAATCTTGCATTATTCTTTGAAAAAATGAGGTGAGTTAGAACAAACATACTTAGCGTTATATTCTAAAGATTAAAAGTTGTAAAATTGTTAATTTCTAAATTCATAAAAAGCGTAAAGAATCAAAATATGGCGAAACGAGCGTTATAAATATAAAGTTGCATACTAAAATATTGATTTATTCTGAAAAATATCTTGACAATTTTTAAATTTTATGATATATATTGGAATGGTGAATATGATTTTGGGCATATTTCCGATTGAATTGTATTTTATACAAAAGATGAAATAAATCCATGGATTTGTCTAAGGTTGAGAGTAAATGGAAAATAAACAAGATGGGACCATCATATTTGATACATCATATTCTTAGAAGTTGCTAGCTAGCTGATCCAACTGAAAAAGTGCTAAAGTACTAGTATTGACACACATAAACCTTTTTAGACTTTTTGATCTTTAGTTACTCTAATTTTATTCATTTTTTTATTCTAGTTGTAACTCTTAATTCTTCAACTTCAACTTTTCTCATGTCAAATAAATTATATTCGTTCATTTTAAGTTAAATTTAAATAGATCTTAAGCCTAAAAGTATGTTTTAAATTTTTGAGTGATGAATTTTTTTTGAAAGTGTGTCAGAAATAAATAAAAATCTAAAAATCAATCAGATCCTTCTAAACTATCGGTTTAATAATTTCGGTTGGAGGATTCGTTCGTTAGTTTAAATATTTTATATTAATTTATATATAATTTAAAATACTTAGAAATACATTAAGATATAAAGAGATATTTTAAAATACTCTAAACTAATATAAAAAAAATTTATAATGTATTTATAATATTCTAAGTTAATATAAAATAATATTATGAGATATTTGTAATTTTTTTTTAATTAATGAATTGTTTTTGCCTCATTAAGGATTAAAGGGTTTTAGTATTTATAAACATGAGTCGTTATCATTCTTATCTTCACAACCTTTAGAATTTTATCAGCCGATGCATGATATGACATATACATAGTTTGATTATTTTAGTGGTAGATAAAGATTTTTGTACGATTATCTTCGTGGTGGATAAAAATTTATGTGTAGTCTTAGTGGCGTGTAAAGATTTATGTGTGGTTGCCTTAGTGGTGGATAAAGATCTCTTTATGGTTGCCTTAGTTATGAAGACAAGTTTCCAACAAATTTTGATGAAGGCAAACTCAACACTATCTTATCAAAGAAGACAAAAATATATCTATGAAGATATGACTTGGTTCACAAGATTTTGTTCATCATCTTAGGTATATGAATTTCATATCATATATATTTTTAAATATTAAAAATATTTTTATATTACATTTGAAAATTTATTTTTTCATGTTTTGAACCGTGTTAAATCACTTTCAAATATAACATTTTTCATGTTTGAACCATGTTAAATCACTTTTAAATATAATCTATTGAGTTGGATAAATCAATAGATGTTGCATAGGTTGTTTGAATGCTTAAACAATTTTCAATTTTTAATTTTGGAAACATTCAATTGTTGGTAAATTGTGGCGATTTGACTTACCATAACAACACTAAAATCATACAATTTTACTTTGGTACGACGATATTTAAATTTAAAACGTTATGCACTTGAGTCAAATATATATTTAACCGACTTAGCGAGTCGATTACATAATTCAAGATTATGTCTTTTCATGAACCATTTTCATTCTAAACTATTCCAAACCATCATGAAAATCTCTGACCTTTGCATTAATTCATAAAGGTTTTTGGATGTATTTAAGGGAAAACACATTAGCTTTCATATTGCCTATTTCAATCAAAATTCTAAAACTCTCTACATAATTTTCATTCTGAAATTCCATACTTAGAAGCTTTTGAGAAAAATCTCATATCATTGTAATAACATCATTGCACATAGAGGTTTATGATAATGATATTTCATATTTTAAAAAGAAGACTTTGGTCATTTGATTAAGTCTTGTCCATTATACAAACTTTTACTTCTTATATAAATTATTGGCGTGTTACAAATTCCTAAGTATCAAGGATTGTTTGATATTAGGTGTGTTTCCTGATTATCTAGGATTGTTGGAAACAAGGCAGTGGAAAATAAGTGATTGTTTTCTTTTTCTATTTGTTTGGTTTGTATACCTTATTGTCCAGGATTGATAGAAGCAAGATAGTTGAATTGGAGACGATTATTCTCATTTCAAATTGGTTAATCACAAGAGGATTGTTCTTGGTGATTTTGTTAGATATGCAGACTATGAGAGTCTTGTCCATAAGATCTAACAATAATAAAATCTCTTACATGTGCTAAGGGGACTAGATGTACTCTCGAATTAAGAGGAGAACTAGGATAAATTTTCGGAGTTCTTTAGTTTTCCGCATTTATTGTTTTCATCACATGACATAACTAGAAAAGAAAAATCGTCCCAAAACCCAAAGTTTTATTACACTAATTCACCCCTCTTGGGCGCACTCTTAAACTTGATTGGTATCGAAGGTTTTAGGTAACATGTTCCTAAAGATCCGAGAATGACAATCATAAATGAAAATCAATTTTCAAAGGCGATGGTGGCAATAACAAGACTCCACTTTTTGTCGTGTAATATTTTATTTTTGGAAAATATGCATGAATGCATCTAGAATCTCAAAGGAAAAGAAGTTTGGGCGATTTGTAGATGTTCTTATCGTTCCTCTTTTGGTATTGTGTGTTGGCACCCCTAAGCCCTAAAGTTCATGTTATGATGAGATGATGAAAAACTCCTCTATGAAAAGCCATAAATCTTCTTGAGGTGCATAGCATGTATGAATTATTTCATATTTTTGAATGCCTGACGATAAAGGATATATGGGACATGGTGGAAACTCATGAAGGTGATGAAGTTAAAAGATAGATTGAACATTTTGAGTCATGAATACAAATTATTCAAAATGCACCTAGAAATTAATACTCGATTTGCGAAAAGATTTGTGCATTTGATAAATCACTGAAACAAAAATTAGGTAAGACTCTTTTACCGATGAACTTAATCTTAAAGTGTTTAGATATTTAATTAAGGAATGAGAACCAATAGTGGCGGAAATATCAGAAGAAAAATATATCCGAAAAGACTTTCACAACATTGTTGAAAAACTTCAAGAATATGAGGCGAAACACGAAGACTTGAAAAACATATGAGCAAGTAAAGATTCAAAAGATTTCCTTTAGATGAGAGTAAAATATTATGATAGTAACCAATAGGATGGATCGGTAGTGATGAAGATCATGATCTTATAAAGAAGTTTGAAAAGTTTTTAAGAAAATAAAAGAAAAAGGAGATCATTAAAGGAAGCACGAAATAAAGAAAAAAGGAGAGATCATTAAAGGAAGCACCAAGAAGGTTACATGCTTTGGTAGGAGAAAATGTCATGTTAAAGTTAATACCTAAACTTAAAGAAGAATAAATAATTCAAAAGAAAGAATGATAAAAATCTAAAAAAGCATATGTATCATGGGATGACAATGCCATAAGTTCAACTTCGGATGAAGAACATGCAAACAAGACATTGATAGTAACACATCATTACGGTGAAGAGAGAGATTAGTAATGAATATTTTTCTTATGATAATAATGTTCAAGGTGTTATTGATTAATTACTTAATGGATGTGAAGTTCTTTATATAACAATGTCAACACAAAAAACATATTTTATCTCTTGAAGAAAATATTGACACCATGGAAAAGATTTTAAAATTGAAAAACTTTTTCTTGAAAAAAGAAAATTTTACATGCAAAAAGTGTGATTCAATTTCTTTTCAAATTGTCTAATTAAAAGAGTTCTTGAAAGGTATGCAAAAGGACAAGTTAGATTGGACAATGTTCTTGATCAACAAAGATATTCCAATGATAGGAAGAGTGATCAATCCACCAAAAGATAAAAGAGTAAAGCACAAAAGTTCATCATCTAGAGTTTTGTTAAGAAATATATAATTATGTTCCTAGATATATAAGTAATTTTGTCCCTACATGTTTTTATTGTATGAAAGTGAGCATTATGTGGGTTAAAAAATAACTAATTATGAAGGACCGAAGAGTACGTTGGGTACCAAATAAAACTTAATTTATTTTGTAGTTTTGCTTGAAGACCACTACAAATGTATATGATAGTGGTTGTTCTAAGCATTTCACGGGAGATATAAACAAATTTTCATATCTAGTTCTAAAATCCAAAGATTATGTTCACATAAATGAATGAAAAGTTCTTGACATTGGTAAAGTAGGAGCATTACCTTTCACATCCATTGGAATATACTTTATATTGAAGCAAGTACAATCTTCTTAGCATAAGCCAACTTTGTGACAAAAGCTTCAATATCAAGTTCACCAAGGATGGATGTTTGATTAAAGATGAAGTCACTCATGAAATAAAATTCATATGTAAAAATTAATAAAATTTTCATAATTTATTTATATATTTTATCTTTCCCCTCCTCTTTGCTAATGACAAGAGGGAAGATATAATATGTATATGTATAATTTTGACCACAAAGTCACACATTCTCCATGAATCGGGGATCTTTGATTAGCGGGCTATCAAAGTTAGGGAGCATTCACTTAAAAGCTTCTCAATTTTTGGTTGTCATCATCAAAAGGGGAGAATAAAGACAAGTTTCCAACATGTTTTGATGCGGACAAATTCAACACTTCCTTACAAAGAAGGAAAACATCTATAAAGATATGACTTGGATCACGGTTTTTCATCATCTTAGGTATATGAATTCCACATCATGTACATTTTATTTCTCAAAATATTTTGTATCATGCATTGAATTTTTTTCTTCATGTTTTGAACCATGTTAAATCCTTTCAATTTTAATAAATTGTGGCAGTTTAATTCGCCGTAAAACAACTAAAAACCGCCACAATTTGCACTAATCTAAAAGCGTATTTTAAATTTGAAAAATATTTTGCACATGCTAAGTTAAGTATCCGATTAAACCAATTAACGATTAGTACAAAATTCAAAATTATATCTTTTTCATGAACCATTTTCATTCTAAAATATTGTGAACCTTCATGAAAATGTCTCAACCTTTTGTATTATGATGTATTTAAGGAAAATGACATTAATTTTCATATCACCTATTTCAATCAAAATTCTACAAAACCCTCTACGTAATTTTCATTACAATTTTCATACTTAGATGCTTTTTATAAATTTCCATATCATTGTGACAACATCATTGAGCATTTAGAGGTTTATGATATTTATGTTTCATATTTGAAAGAAAAATACTTTGGTCATTTGATTAAGTCTTTCCATTATACAAACTTTCTTCTTATACAAATTATTGTTGTGTTACAAATTTCTAAGTATCAAGGATTATTTGATATTAAGCGTGTTTCCTTATCATCCATGATCTTTGGAAATAACGAGTGGGAAAAGAAAGTTGTTTTATTTTATACTTGATTGGTTTGTAAGCTTGATATTCGGGATTGTTGGAAGCAATGGGGTGGGAATGATTTATTTTGTGGTGAATATTTTGATTTAGAAAAATACGCCTGTTGCATCTAGAATCTCAAGGAAAAAAAGTTTTAAAGTAGTTGTATAGGTTCCGTTCCATTATTATTATTATTATTATTATTATTATTATTATTATTATTATTATTATTATTATTATTATTATTATTATTATTATTAATGTATTTAGCACTCAGACTAATTCATGGAATGAAGATTATGAAAAAAACTTCTAAGGCAAGAAAGCAATAAATCTTCTTCAAGGTGCACTTAGCATGCATGAATTATTTTTATTTGAATACAAAATGACAAATGATATATAGGATACATTGGTGGAAAATCATGAAGGAACCAATGAAGTTAATCGATTGTGAACACTTTGAGTCATGAATACAAATTATTTAAAGTCGGCTCAAAGATCAATCATCGACTTATGAAAAGATTCATGCATTTGGCAAAACACTTAAAAGCACTTAGTATGACTCTTTCTACTTATAACTTAATCTTAAAGTGCTTAGATCCTTAACCATGAAATGACAACCAAAGTGACATAAATATTCGAGGAAAACTCATTCAAAATTTCTTTCCAAAAATGTTGAGAAAACTTTAAGAATATGAGGCGGAAATTGGAAGACTTGAAAACATGAAATTCAGTAAAGATTCAAAGAAATTTCCTTAAGACAAGAGTAAAAATTATGATAGCAACGAAGAATGAGTCAATAGTGATGAAGATGATGATCTTATAAAGAAGTTTGAAAAGTTTCTCAAAAAGAAAGAAAAAGGAGGATCATTAAAAGGGATGTACCAACAAGTAAGGTTATGTTCTTTGAATATGGAGAAAAACTTCATGTTAAAGGGAATTTCCTACACTTGAAATAAATAATAAATACTTCAAAAAAGAAGGAAAAAGCAACAAAAACACATATGTAGCTGTTGTACCTAATTTGACCTAAGATCCACCTCTCTTGCATCATTGCATAATAATAAAAGATCACATGATTCACATAATGCATCTTAACCTCGTAAAAGTAAAAAGAATTTTGTCTTGTTTGTTTGTTTCTTGTACCGGATAGGTGTGTTGGATCAAAGAGCTCGATCACTTGATTGATCAAGGGCATGTATATTCCTCGGTGATTAAAATCCCCGTCCACTCATGATTATTATCACCTTTATAAAAATCTCATAAAATTAGGTTCATCATGGATTCATCAAGTTCTTGAAGAGAATGGGTTTCGACACCCTTAATTGAAAAGTCAAAATTAGGGATTTGAAGGTTGATATCCATTGAATATCCAAAGAGATCCTCAATATCATCATCTCATAGTACTCAAGATATCTCAATAAGTTTATGATTGCATTATGATCACAAGAATTCATTGAAATCGGAAGATTTGATTTGTCGAGAAATATCGTCGACTACAGTCAAACTTTGACTTGTGATATTTTAGTCAAATATGGACTCCTCGAGTTAAATTTCATTTAAATTTGGTCAATAGTTGAATTTTACCTAGTGAAATAACTAAATTTGAGGCAACTTGCTTCAAGGGGAGTTTGAAGATATTGAAAATTTCACGGTGTCAATTGTGTTCAGTGCATGACTTTCAAGCTTCTAACTTTTCACCAAACAATCATTTTTATGCCCAAGGGATGTACTTGAATATTATACACACTTTAAAATTTTAAAATTAATTTACTCAAAGAGACCATGAGGTTTGAAGATATGAAGTGATCAAGTTGGCATCTCAAAGTTGTTAAAATATTCGAAGACTTGAAGAAATCTCTAAGTGTTTCGACTTGGAACTCAATTTGTAAGAATTTTCTCTATGATTCCAATTTATTCAAAAATGATCAACATGAAATTTGTAGGAGGATCTCATATTTCCAAGGGTACCAGGCATGCATTTCTTTACTTGAGCAAGGAGTTTAGAAGAGATAAAGTAGCTATGGTAGAGATGTTTTACAAGTCAAATTTTGGTTCAAAGTTATTTTCAAACCTAAGACAAACCATGATATATTTCTTTATAGGTCCTGCTTCCAGATCTCAACTTAATCAATGATTTACACAAACCCTTGATGCATTACACAAAGGAATGATCCATTATCGATTCACCATGCACTTTTGGAAGAAATTATATAAGCTCCATATCCATTTGCATAAAGATCACTTTAATCATGATGTCGATGCATTGAGACCATATCAACCATTATCTCTGATCACACTTCATCACAAACACAAAAACAATACCTAAAGCCTCTTTATTGTTTCATAAACTAAGTCGAGCTATGCATTGTAACCATAACTCATGTAAACTCCACTTGAATTTCGTGAACAAAACTCCAAAACTCTTTTCTCGTCACCAATTTATCCTAAAACTTAATATAAAATAGAATCTTATTTCATTGTAAAGGAGGAAAACACAAAATTCTTTCTCAAACTCATGGAAAATCTTAAAGTTCCATTGTTTGCCAAAAACCTTAATCTCGGGTTCCTCGATCCTTGAAGTTTCTTGAAAATTTTCAATTGATTCCTCATCCATATACATCATAAAGACTACTGTATGCATTATCTTGCATGGTATCACTACATCATCCTACTCCAGTCCCATATCCTCTTATACCTTGACTTGGTGAGAAAGTTTCGAGAAGTTTCAAGGCATTCTATCTATTGCAATACATTCATGGAGCATCAAGGGTGCTAGAGTTAAACTTATAACTCATATGAAACCATTGAAATAGACATTAGACCTTGCTCCAATAGGTTTTTTTTATTTATTTCAAAACTCAAATGCATCATTTATGGTTGATCTCTGAAGCAAAAATGTAATTTCAATATATTAAAGTTAAGCCTTGAGTTGTTTTCCATTTATCATGTGTGTATGTGGAGTTCCAAGTGACTGATCAGTTAGGGTTTGTTCTAGTTTTTGAATATGTCTTCTTTAATCTTGTACTTTCAGTTTGATTAAATGGTACCATTGAATTCTTTGTAAAATCGTAGATTGCTTTTTACATTTTTTAATTTGGTTGAGAAATAAAGGAGTTACAATTTTGATAATAGTGGTGTCGTGAGGTTGAAGATGAAGTGCAGGTGCCGCATTTTTCATTTTCAAATATTAATTTTATAATATATTTAACTGAATGTAAATAATTAACAAATTGACATTCGCCCAGGTTAAGTATTAGTCTTGTGTGTTTGTTATGGCGGGGGTGGAAATTTGTCCCTAGCGGACCTTTGTTATATTTATTTTCATTTTGTATATTATGTAACTTTGTTTCATATTTTTTCAAATGGATGTGTATTGTTAGATAGTCATAGCATATGGCCTAGTGGTAAATCTTTTGTGTGGTAGGAATAAGGGTGTGGGTTCAATCCCCATGCTTGATGAAATCCTATTTTTTATACAACTTGTTTCTTTGTTTCTTTTTGTTATTGTTTTTTTTTTAATTTTAGTTTAAGTATTTTATTTTCTCCTCTAAATTTATTTTATCACCAATTTTTTTATTTGTTAATTTAAAACTTTGATTCTATTTTTGTTTAACATATTAATTAATAAAAAACTCAAACAATAGTTTATTTGTTTAATCATCTTAAATTTTTTTTAGTAAATCTTTGTGATCAATTTTCTTTAATGATTTTCTTGTTACTTTAGGAAATTTTAATGTTGCTTTAGTATATTTATTTAAATATAATGTTATTTCTTAAAATTTATACTTTGTTAAATGTCTTGTTTAGTTAAAAAAGGTTAATTGTTTGATCTTTGAAAAAAACTTTCTTGTTTAGTATATGCATGACTAAGGTTTTACATAAGATTATTCTCTCTGAACTTTGATGTCTTGATTCAACCATATTTAAATGTCTTAATTATGTGACTTTCTTTAATGATGTTTTTGACATGTTTAAATATTTCTTTTATAAACTCTTTATTGTTGAATACATATGCTTGATAACTTACACTGATTATTTCCACTTGTTACTTTGACATTGTAAAAAATAGTTTCTATATCTTTGATGTGATTACTACTAATCATCTGGTTTTAATTTTTTCCTTAAATGACTCTCTCTTAAAAAGCCATGCAACTTTATGATATCATCATCAACCTTTGTGTCATGTGTAATTTCATTTTGTTTACTAGTATTTCTAACATTTATGTATTAGTGATTAATGTTTATCCTTCATTATGTTGGTACTTTTATCAAATCCAAGAAAAAAATTAGTTGTTGACTTGATACTCATGTGCATGTGTATGTCTTAGGTTCATATTTGTGTTTACCTCATGCATTTCATCTTGGTAATTGTTTTGTGTTATCCTTTTAACCTAAACCACATTTAAACTTCACCATTTTCATAAAAAACCTTGATTTTTATTGCATTGTAAATATTTCTTTGTTTAATAAATGTCTTAAATACATAAGCATATTAAACCATTCAAAATATAAAGGGATTAAATCTCACCCAAATCTTTTTGTCACTTTTGCTTTTCAATTTAAATTTTTTCACTAAATATTAGACATGAGTCATCTAGTTAAAATGTAATTCTTCTACCTCCATGGTGATGATTGAAACAATGTGTTCTTTTTCACTTAAAGGGTTATGTGGCGTGCTATTTTATAATCAAGTTGAGCCCTTCCTATAATATTATTGATCCATCTACCATACTCCATAGATGTGTAGTTTATTATTTTCTTTAAGATGATAACTTGTCTCTTCTCCTAAAAATCAATCAACCAAACCCTTTTGTTTTTACCACGATCTACTGGTATTAATCATTTTATTGATGCGTGGGTATAAGACTTTATATTTCCAAACACAAAAATATAATAAAAATATTTGTTTTCCCGTCTCCCGACACATTTTGCAAACAAACCATTTTTACCAAAACAAAATACAAGAGGTTAATGTAAATTACTACATATACAAACAAAATTTTCATATCTAGTTCTAAAGTACAAGGGTTATATGGGGACAACAACAAATGGACAATTTTCGGCATAGGAAAAGTTGGAGCACCACCTTTCACACCCATTGAAGATGCACAATCTTCTTTAGCATAAGTAAATTTTGTGACAAAAGCTTCAAGATCAAGTTCACCAAAAATGAATGTTTGATTAAAGATGAATACACTCATGAGATAAAATTTATATGTAAAATAATTAATAATATTTTCGTAATTTATTTATATATTTCATCGTTTCCTCATCCTTTTTGCTAATGACAAAGAGGAAAATATATTTGTATATGTCTAACTTTTTGAAAAGTCAAATTTCTATGAATCAAGGGGAGTTATCATAGTTAGGGCAAAATTCATTTAAAAGCTTCTCAATTTTCATGGTTCTTATCATAAAAATATAAGATAATGTGAAGACAAGTTTCCAACATATTTGATGAAGACAAACTCAACACTAACTTATCAAGAAGGAGAAAAACACCTATAGAATGTACTTTCATTCACAGTTTTGATCGTTATTAGGTATATGAATTACGTATTATATATATATTAATTATTACTCAAATTATTTTATATGTGCATTGAAAAAATTATTTTGCATATTTGAACCATATTAAATCACATTCAAATATAATATTTTCATGTTTGAACCATGTTAAATCACTTTCAAATCTAATCAGATTGGATAATCAATAGATGTTTCATAATGTTGGTTCAAATACTTATACAAATTTTCAAACATTTTGTTTCGGTAAATTATGGTAGTTTGACCGTCGTAAAGAACTAAAACTTCCAATTTTACACATCTTAAATTATTTTAATTCAAAAGCGTTTTGCACTATTTAAGTTAAGTATCACATTTGGTCTTAAGCGGTGTTATAAATTCAAAAAAAACTTATGTCATTTTTCATGAACTTATCATTCTAAAATATTGCAAACTTGCATGAAAATATTTCAACATTTCAATTGATTCATAAAGGTTTTTAGGGATGTATTTAAGGAAAAACAAATTATTTTCATATCACCTCTTTCAATCAAAATTCTAAAAACTCTCTACATAATTTTCATTACGAATTTCCATACTTAGATGCTTTTGAGAAAATTCTCATATCAATGTAACATCATCATTGAGCACTTAGAGTTTATGATATTGATATTTCATATTTGAAGAGAAGACTTTGGTAATTTGATTAAGTCTTGTCTATTATACAAATTTTCTTCTTATACAAATTATTGTTGTGTTACAAATTCTTAAGTATAGAAGATTATTTGATATTAGGTGTGTTTCCTTGTTATCCATGTTTGTTGGAAAAAGAAGTGAAAATGATTTTTTTTGTCTTTTCTACTTGTTTGATTTGTATATCTTGTTGTCCATGATTGTGGAGGCAAGAAAGTCAATTTGGAGAGGATTTTCTTATTTCAACTTGGTTAATCACAAGTTAATTGTTCTTGTTGATTTTGGTAGATATGAAGACTAAGAGATTCTTGTCCATAAAATCTAACAATAATAAAATCTCTTACATGTAATGAAAGTGACTAGATGTACTCTCATATTGTGAGGGAACTAGGATAAATTGATGGCGTTCTTTACTTTTCGCATTTACTGCTTTCATCACATAACTTAACTAGAAAGAAAGAAACACATCCAAAAACAAGAAATTTTTGTTACACCTAATTCACCGCCCTCTTGGGAGCCTTTAAACTTACATTAGTGAGTTTATTATATACGAATCGTGTAATTTAAGAGAATGCATAGTTTTGCATACAGCATTAAAGTCATTAGTAATCTTTATTTAACATTAAGTGTGTGCTATTTTATGGTTACTCTTCCAGTATTTTAATTCTTATTTAATTCTCTTGGACATAGTATATGATATATTATTATTCTTCTAATTTTTAACTCTTGTTTAGTTTATTTTTTACATGGATTGTAGTTAATGAAAATTGCCCCTTACAAAAACATTTAGATACAAATATGGAGTATCAAAGTTCGATGTTTTGCTTGATGTGTGATCTGGAGGGAGAAAGGGTTTTAAAACAATGTAGGAACTAATAAATCAACTCCGTTTTTGGTTAATTTATTTAGTATCTTTCAATTGAATTAAAAGGCGGGGATTTTATGCTTAGGAATTTGGATTGACATTGGATTGATTAAAGTTTTTAAAATATTTTATTTCTAAGTCATGTCTTGGATTCAAAATCTAGGCGTTACACTTTTCTTTGCCAACACTTTAACTTCGGTATCATAATATTGATTAATATTATATTCTTTTTTTATATATGTAACACATGTACCCTATTTTCCTACCACATTCCAAGCTCATGCATTATCTTATTCTCATCGAGAAAACTCTCAAGGAAGTCTCACCCTCAACTCTTCTCTTTATTACGTTCGCAAATTAAGTGACTTGATTGTCCCTAATTTTTTATTTGTTATTGTTTATGAAATAGCCACCATTAATAGAGTGGTTGACAAAAAAAACACCACCTATGCCACCACTACTGACTCACTCCCACACTTCACACAGAAACTCTTCCAAAATCAAGATTCTACTTGCTTTAAACACAAACCATAGCAAGATTATCAAATAGACGGTTGATCCTTTTTATCATCCAAGTCAATCACGACCATTCCATAATCATTTCTACCTTAAACAATGTCAATTACAATTATTGGTTACGATGGGTCATGGTATCACTTTATTCTAAAAATAAATTAGGGTTCTAATTGAACCCTAATTGGTATCTTTACCAATCAAGCTTCCGGTGTGTAATAGGTGAAATTATGGTTATAACAGGATACCAACTCAAATGAAGCTAGCATCTCTAAAAGTCTTTTATGGATGGATATTGTACAAGAGATATGGAAAGAACTCCATGATTGTTATCACCAAAGATATATTTTTCTGAATCTCGGTCCTCCAGGAAGAAATCTACTCGTTGAAAAGGAGGATAAACAATCATTAAATACTAGACTTCTCTCAAATGTCTTTGGTGAAAATTTGATTATTTCTTCCCCTTTCGTCTTGCACATGTCTAGTTCCTTGCACTTGTCAACTCATTTTGCCATTAAGTATTATTGTGATTGTGACTATGTTATATGATTTATAAAGGGTTTTCACGAGCTATATGCCCATTGTATTTACAAATCATTCTTATATATCCATTACCACCTATCTAAAATGTATTCCTATTACAATCAAGCAATAATGCAACCATATTACCCTTCTAGATGAAGACATGCTTGTTGTCAACTTCAACAAATCTAACCGGGGTTTCACAAATGAGGACATGTCAAACATTTCACACAAGGATGTGTAAAGGCTTCAAAATTCTCTATTTTAACAAACTAGGTCATACCATAAAGTTTCTTCAAAAGCAGGGCTCAGTCCATATCACGAAACCTAGCACATAGTCTCTCATAAAGACAATGATCAAGATCATCCTTAATAAACAACTATTTATGAAGGCACACGACATGAGACATAAAATTTGATGTAGATCAACAAAAGCTATTTTAGTCCTACTTGACGAGAATTCACTAATCAAGAATCCAACTCATCAACTCAATTATACCTTCCATATTTCATCGAGCACTTTTGTTTCTCTTTACTATAGCTAATAAAATGAAAATAGGATACAACCTATTGAACTTTATAAATAAGAGAACCATACACCTATCACATTAAAGATTGCGGTGCGTATGTGGTGCATTTCTCACAAGGAGTATTGCTCATAAAGAAATTCCCCAATGTAAAATAGTTTCATCATGATGACCTCCAATAATTGATGACCCAATAATGGAATTAGATCTTTGTTCGAGTGATGGACCAATTCCCTTGTATCAAAAGTCTTCACCGCACGGTGGTGAAAAAGAGACATGTCCTGTTGAAAAGTGTCAACGGTGGAAAAATGTATGAGGATGAAAGAGCTTTTATTTTAGGGGAAGGATTATGGACATATTCACACTTGAGGGGGAATGTTGAGAATCATGTGTGGGGTAGAAGTCCTGCATTGGTTATAAAAGTGTAGATTGAACACGTTTTAAGTGAGATAAGTCATACACCTATGACTTTAAGATTTTGGATGAGTATGTGGCGAATCTTTCACAATGTGTTGCTAATAAAAGATTGACGCAATATAAAAATACTCCATCATGATGACTTTTGACCCAACAAGGCTATCTATAAATAATTCTGAGGAAGCATCTATTTTAATGTCTAAAAGGATAATATTCCACTAGATATAACAAGATCGAAGACTAGATCTCCTACCATTAAATATAATTAATCCAACTATTCAATACTTTTACGTATTTTAATCACCATTCATAAGGAAATTTATCCATTGTACTCGTATCTCATTTCTTCTGCATGTTTTTTATTGAAATTTTTCATCACGGATCTTTTAAAAACTATTGTCATATAACTTAACTAAACTTTGAATCCCAACATCAACATTTTTCCATTTTGTTTCGGTAAAAATAAGTGTGTCCCTTAACATTTATTTTTATTTAAAAATTGAACATATAACAACTATGTTGTTTCAACAAATTGATAGTTATATGTTCCATTTCACTATGATTGAATCATGCATTGTTAAATTGTTTCCCAAAAATTAAACATAACATGTACTTTATTCCTTTCATAACACACAAGGGTTCCTAGCAAACAAGGCGACAACAAATATAATTTTTGGAAACAAATATCATTTCTAGAAGCAAAATCTTAACCATCCTCTTGAATATCTTTTTGTGCGTTAGCGAATGAGATGACAACGATAGTGAATTATTCACAATCTTCATTCATTTATGGACGTGAAATCTTCACAATCTTTACCATCCTCTTGAATCATTTTTGTAGTGCGTTACCATTTTCTATCGTTGTCTCTTTTGAATGTTTAGGTTCTTCGCTAGGGTTACTTGTTTCTTTTTTTAAACGTGTAAATGATGCTTTTGTTTACGTGATATTTCATGAATCAAGGACTTATGTTTTTGTTCTTCAAAATTGTCATGGGTATTGTTCATGTGAATATGCTTTATTTGTTGTTGGATATGCATATGCATATAATCATAATAGGATTTTGGGTGTGTAGCATTAGTGTGTCATTCATTAGTCTTTTGATATAAATTTGAATCGTTATGGATCATAGTTGAATGAAACGATAGATTAGGTAGGTGTATGAGAAGGAGTTATTGAATTATATGAATTCAACTGAAAAATGTTCTCGATAATAATAGTGTCTTTTATTTTCCTAGTGTTGTTTACGAGAATATCAACAAACTGTCGAAAAAAGAAATATTCTATCACCTGTGTTGTGATGAAATATGTCAAAATTATACAACATGGACGTGGCATGGAGAAGTGGATAATAATCGAAATGACACGTCACAAATGGATGAAGATGATGAAGATATGGATGATCGACTAGAAGAAATGATCCGTGATATGGGAGAATCGTCTTATATGTAAGTCTATATTTATGTAAACTTATGCAGTGCCAAAGATGCGCCTTTATATAAGGGGTGCACCAGTTTTAAATGATTGTTTATGCTTCTAAAATTGTTTAATCTTAAGGCAAAAATTGGCGTCGGATAAAGTTTCACATAATAGCGATTAGTTAAAACAAATGCTACCAGAAGATAACAATTTGTCGGATCGTTGTTATGAGGCTAAGAAGATATTATGTCCAATGGGTTTGGAGTGTGTCAAAATATATATATTCCCTATGATTTCATATTATACATGAAAGAGTATGAAAATTTCAATCAATGTCCAAAATTTGATGAGTCGCTTACTGAGTTGAAGAGTTATGGTAATTGCCAATAATTTCAAGGTCAAGAGAATTTTTCTAATGCAAATGATGCAAAAAATATAAGATGGCATCCTGACGAAATAAAATGTGATGGAAACATTCTCCATGTAGATGATTCTTTCCAATGAAGAAAATGTGATTGTAGCGGCAAAAAACTCTGAGACTAAGTCATTGATTGACTCAACTCGTAAAAATAACAATGAAGTCGCCACCGCACTTATATTTCATCCCAAGGAAAATAAGATCAAGGTCAGGGTTGTTATGCAAAGAAAGGTATTAGGCACTAAGCATCTACGGTACTCACATGAACCTCTTTGAAAATTTGTATATGTGTTATAAAAAAGTATGTACAAAATAGATTGAAGAGATGGGAAAAGAAGTATTTTTTACAATTTTTGATTTGATAGAACTTCTAATGAGTTCTAGGTCTACATACCAACAATGTGCAATGTTGAAATAAAAACCTATGTAGATCGGGTAAAAAAAACTGAAATTGGTGTGTTGGTTAATTTTAAATAAGAACAGACTCGTCATTTTAAAGGAAGACTCTCTAATCGCCCACAGGTATGATAAAGAATAAAGGACTCGCAAAATTAGGGAGGGTTGGAGAAACCTAGTACTCAAGTGGAGAAGTCGACAACCATGGGGATAGAGGAAGAACATCTCGATTATAAATGACTAATGTCTAATCACAAAAAAAGTTTTAAAGTAGAAAGTGCACGAGGGCACAAAAAGATTGAATGAGGTTGCATGTTTTTAGTCTTTTGAAAGTGTTAGAATATTGTTAGATGGATTAACATTTTATTAAAAAAATTTGAAAACTTAAGCTCGATATAGTCGAGGTTTATTGTGAAAGTTCAAATTTAGAAAATAAGAATTGGGCATTATTTGTATTTAAAATCACTCGTAAAAGTACAAAGCGGAATAACACATAAAAATATTAACACAAAACAAAATAACACCAAGATCACGAGTCTCCGGCCCCTATGGTTCGGGTCCTAATCCCAAGTTCAAGGTCAAACTCCGAGCATAGGGATAGTAACAAGTCCAGAAAAAGAATTAAATGTTTTTAGTGTTTAAGTTGAATTATTAGGTATTTTCAAAAGGAAAATAAAGCTCAAATGAGAAAATTCAAAATAACAAGAAAATTAAATGCTCAAGTGAGCAAATAAAAAATGACATGAAATGTAAATGCTAAATTAAAATGCATAAAATAAAGAGCATAAAAATAAAGGCGGAAAAATAAAAACATAAAATAAAAGCATAAAGTAAAAGTCAATTGTTAGTAATTAGTTGTTAGCTAGATGATCATCTTGAAGCTTGTGCGTGAAGACTTTCAAAAGCTTGATAAAATCATAGCGACCACACGATAAGTTTCAACTGCTTTTTGTCAAGTATATCATCTATTTTGGAACAATCGACAATTTCAACACTCGGTCAAAGATGATTGAGAATTTCAATTGGACAAAGTTAGTGAAAACTTGTTAGAAGCTTGATTAAAAGCTCATAGCGACTACACAACAAGTTTCACAAGTGTTGAACAAAATTAAGACTCAAATAATCTTTTGGGGCTTTGCAATTTTAAAGTTTATGCCACCAATTGATCATTTTCCGATTCGGGAAAAATGTAGAGATATGTTAAACAATCGCCAAGTAACCTATGTAGAGGTCACCACACGAGGGTCAAGCATGATTTATGTGCTGAAAAAGAAAACGAGAGGAATGATATGTAGATCATCCTCTAATATTTTTTAACACATGTAAAAAAAACAAAGGGATAAGATGAAAAGGTAGGGGAAATGATAGATTAACTTGGATTATCTTCTCAAATTTCTTTCATCTTTAAGTTCAACCACTCATCTTGGTTGATTAAGGCACAAAATATATTATTAACTCAAAGCACCAAGAATGAATTGAATAATTCATCCTTTGATATATTTGAATCAACAATACATTTTTCCAACCTCATCAACGCCCAAAGTCCATTGAAATTAAAGAGAAATTTGGTGTTCAAGACTAAAATCTAAGGCAAACATCAAAAGAATGGAGTAGAAGAAGAGTAATTATCCAAAACAAGTCAAAAAGAACATTATGCATTGTGCAAATCGATTGCACAACAACAATTTTCAAAATCTGCGCAAAAACACCAACTGCAGTCGATTGCACTCTAGTGCAAATTGATTGCTCACTATTTAAAACAGAATAATCATTTTTCAAAAGGCCAAATCCTTGTTCAAACTTTTCCACAAACACCTTGTGATCCTTGATTCAATTGAGCACAAAAATTCCATCAATATTTTGGGAAATTAACATCAATGGAACTAAAAAACAAGATTGCTCAGTGAATCAAAACACAAGAATTATCAAGAGATCACATTGTAAAAGATGAAGATCAACACTCACCACTTGAAGATCTTGGGAAAATTGGAAAGAGTAACACTTCAAATTGCTTCAATCCAACTCCAAAATTCAGAATCACAAGCTTAGATCTAGAGAATTGATGAAGAAAAAGAGTAAGGATGGTGGTTTAGCTCAAATATTTAACAAATTCCAATGAAGAATTTGCTAAATTTTATGAAGAAGAAGAAGAAGAAGAGATTTGAGTGAATTGGGAGAATTGGGGAATGAAGAGAGTAGAGAAATATTTTGTCAAGGTGAGTTTAGCTATCAAAAGCTTGAAATTTAAATCGGAGAAGACCTCTATTTATAGGATTTAGGATTGGAAATTAGTGGTGGTTTGGAATTTGGTTTGGGTATGGAATTAGGCTTGGAAAATGAATTTAGAGCCAAATTTGAATCAAATGGTTTTTATGTCATTAAATGAGGGTGTATGATAGAGTTTAATTATGACAAGCTAGTGGAATTTTGAGTGATCAAAGAATAAATTCGAAATAAAAACAAAAATTAAAAGAAAATTGGAGCCAAAACCCACAAACTTGAAAATTGTCTAAGTTTTCAGATTTTCGCACATAAATCGATTGCACTTTGGTGCAAATTGATTTCATTGGGCTAAATTCCAAAAAATTTGCAAATATCAACTAGTGCAATTGATTGCACTCTTGTTCAAATCGACTTCACTGCCAAAAACCTTGTAAATTGGTGCAAAATAGGCACGAAGGGGAAAAACAGGAAGACTTACACTTGTTGATGCTTTGACTTGATACCTCTGAATATCTGAGATATGGTTAAGGTGTTTGGCGATCTCTTGAGAGCAAACTAAAGAATAGGAAAGCGGGAGAATCAACCCTTGTCTGTGATCTTGATACATTATGATGATGAAATGATGGAAAACCCTAGGGGAGAAATTGGGGTAAAATAGTGATATATCCGGGTTTGTCCTTGAGCCTTGAAACCTTAAGCTTGGGCTTTCCATAGATGGAATGAACCCTGTGGTAATATGTACTAACCATTCTTCGTGCATAATCTTCTTACGATTTACAACATATCTTCTTGGTTGAGCATAAAGCACAAGTATATGATGTTAAGTATAATGATTTTTGGACCAAGACAACATGGAAATAACATATATGTTTATCCAAGTCCATTAATTGAAGATTTAAAACTTTTTTGGGATAAAGGTGTTGATGTTGATGATGCATATTCGGTGAAAGTTTAAGATGCAATGTTATTTTGCACAATCAATGACTTTCATGCATATGTAACTTTGGTTGATACCGTGTCAAAAGACATAATGTGTATCCTATATGTGAATTTGATATCTATTTTCCCCAGCTTAAGTTTGGAAAAAAGACTGTTTACCTTGGGCATCATAAATTTCTAAGACCCAATCATCGTTATCGTAGATCTTGGAAGGCTTTTAATGGAGAGTAGGAGTACAGACATTCTCCTAAACCTTTAAATGGCGATGAAGTTTATCAACGACAAGAACACCTTAATGTTGTCCTTAGAAAGAATAAAAACTTCACCATTGACTTTTTTTGTTGGAAAAAGAGATTAATTTTCTATGAGATTCTATACTTGTCTAGTCTTGATGTAAGACATTGTCTTGATGTGATGTATGTGGATACATAATTGTGTGATAGTTTGATAGGAACACCTCTAAAAATTATTGGCAAGACTAAAGATAGTAAGATTTCCCGTTTAGATATGGTGACAATGTGTATTAGACAATAGTTGGCTCCAAAGTCTCGTCATGCTGACAGATATGATGGTACATGTACTCAAGGTTTAAATGTTTAATCAATAAGTCAGGATATAATCCTTGAAGCACATTTCTATATATTGAATAATCTTTGTGTAGTTGAACCTCACATAGAAGAAAACAAAACAATTATAAAGAAAAATATCTAGAATGCATGACAAGTGGTTATTGACACAACATAACAATAAATTCATAAGTTGGTTTAATAAGAGGGTTTCTAATGATGGTGATGCACCCAAGAAAATTAAATTGTTTTCATACATGCCAAAATTTACTGTGACAAATTGGACGACATATGACATCTCTAATTTTTTCTTTTATACAAAAGAAAAAGATTATCATAGTACAATGCAAAATAGTTGGGTTATGGTTGAGATCGAATCCATGTATTTCTCTAGTTCGAAAAACAAGAATCTTATTTTGGAACAACCACGTTCTATGGCGTCATTGAGGAGTTTTTTGAGATTGATTAAGTTAATTTTGAAGTGTCTGTATTTAAATACAAGCGGGTCCCCTATAATAATGATGTGCAAACTGATGAATTGGGATTCAAATGGGTTGACCTTGGAAAGGAAATTTATAAGACCGAACCATTCATCATGGCTACTCAACCCAAACAAGTTTTTATATGAAAGACTATGCGGACTTATTGGGGAGATAATCAATTTTTCTAAAAGGAAAACACATTCCTCATAGTGATGATGAAAGTGTTGATATTGTTGTCACTCATTCTTAAGCAAAATAAGTGCCTAATCCATATGAATTAGTTGATAAAGATGATATGCATGTTATTCGTAACGATCATCAAGAAGGAATATTAGACGACAACAATTTATCTAGAGGGGGTGATTAGATACCCAACTTAAAAATTTAGAAAAATTTGGTTTTTCAAAATTATTTATTGAAGAGTTTGAGCAGAAGAGATTTTGAAATAAGTCATCTTATATTAACCGTTATCGGAAATTTAGATATGGAAATGAAAACAAATAGAATATGGATTGAAGATGATAATTGACATTAAAAACCTTAAATCAAATTTACAACTTATTGAACATTTATTTCAAGTTACTAGTAAAGCTATTTCCAATGGTAATTAATAACAAGAACAAGTCAAAATAATTTGTCGAGCACTTGGAGTGCAATTGAGTTTGTAGAATTTTCCTTAAGCTGTGTTGATACAAAAAACACTTATAATCAAAAGTGATTATAAGAAATATTAACTCTTGAATCAAATCAAAAACATTTCGGAAAATTTGTTACGAAGCAATTGATAACGCAATTCTATTTGACAAATAGATTGATGAAAATAAAGAAAGTAAAAGAAATAAGAAAAAATACACGGGGACTTTTCTTCACAGTTCCTCACTATCGTCCTCACATGTGGGTACCTCTGCGCCTAATTCCAATGGAATTAGGATAATTCTTAATATGCAAAAAGTCGATACAAGAGAAGTGTTCTAGTGAAACTCCACAAACTATACTGCTTATTGTTGATTCAACCCCTTATATTCGTTTAATCTTGAGAAAGACCAAAACACAATAGATTAAAATTGACTATCTAGATCTTGCTACTCCTTTGCGTACTTTACCTCCAAAGCTTTTATGCACCGTCAATTTTACTTGTTGTACCACAAGACTTCAATTAGATTCGTCGTTATCTCATTACTTCCTTTGCGTTCTTTATTTCCAAAGGATCTTTTGCATTCTTTATCTTCAAAGGGCTTCACTGGCATGATCAACCTTGGTCGTCTTGCGAAAATCCCAAATCAGTCAATGATCTTGGAGGACAAACTCGTGGTGTTTCCGAATGAACCTATGAAAATATCAACCCAATATACTCAACTACACAAGAACCTAATCAGACAATTTTAATCCTCGTCTAGATGGAACCCCAACAAAGAATCGTCACAATGGTTTGTTAGTGTGTATGAATAGAGGTTGAATATGATAAGAAAATGCATGCTAATTTTATGGTTTCATCAAGTTATAATGATGCATGAATGAAGTATTTATAGTTTTAGAAGTTTAGCGCAAAAGAGGATATTTTCATAATTAAAAGATGTAAAAAATTGACCAAAATAATTAGTATGTGTCGACCTATAAATTGTATGTGTTGACACATCGTTAAGTTAAGTTATGTGTTGATCGAACAAAGTCAGAGGCTACAGGATTTAAAATGATAGTAAATGTGTCGAGCTGAAATTCGTATGTGTTGACTCATAAAATAAGAATTTTTGCAATTTCTGAAATGCTTTAGTATGTGTCAACCTGTATGATGCATGTGTTCACCCAAACAAGTCAGAAGCCAAATACTTATTTATTGAGTTGCATGAGTCGACCTGAAATATACATGTGTCGACGACACATGCAATGAAAAATTGTGTTGAAACTTGTTTTTTATGAGTTGTATGAAATTTCTTATGCAAGGGAGTGCCACAAGACATAAGAACATAGTCAAATATACTGAAATGCTAGTTTTCCAAGTTTTGACATTATGCAAAACAACTTGATGAAGAAGTTGTACTCACAAATATTTTATATTCTTCATTTATAATTTATTGTTTTTTAAAATTTTCAATGATGTTATCTAATTTCTAAAAACTATTATTATTTTATAGGTGTTTAAAGTGAAGACACTAAGAGACAAGAGACCAATACAACAAAATAGTATAATTTGATGTAATGATGTGTATATCATATGTTGTTTTGTCTCCATTTTAGTTTTTATGTAATATACAAGGATTGGTTCCTAATGGAATTATGTTGTTGATGTAATATAATTTTTTGTCTAATTAAATTCATAAATTGGTGTATTGTTGTTTTTGTCATGATACGTATCCGAAATATTCAGGTTGCAAAATTGGGAATTCTGTAAAATTGAAAAATATATTTTAAAAAAACACAAATAATATCACAACTGATGTTAACTCAACTGTTGTTATAAGTAGAGCGTTATCCAGAATAATAAAGACAACCAATGACATATTGTAGGATTCGAACCCAAAACCTTTCAATTATTTCACAATGGTTGTTTCCATAAACCGTAGTTATAAGTAGTGCGCTATCTAATTTATAACACTCACACGTTCGTTGTGGTAATCAACATACATACAATCACATGCTACCTAACAATGGACGTGTTACCGCCATTATATGTTTTTCACAATCATTATTGTATGTAGTTTTTGTAGTAGTGAAATTTAATAATTGAGTAATAAAGAGGACATGGAGAACCAATATTTAAATTAAGTAATTCAAATCTTGAGAGATCCTATGATAAGTGCACCCGCTAGGAAAGTCAATAGTGCTCTAATATAATTTATGAACAAATCAATGGGAGCAAGGGACATGTCATGTGGGCTTGTTGCTCTATTTTGATATTTTTAATCAATTATGTTGTAATTAAATGTGTTAAGGTCCATCTTGTCAAATTTTGGCCCAAAACACTCATTTTTTATTTTTTTTAATTTATTTTTTGTGTGTTTTTTAAACATTTTAAAACTCTTAAAGTTTGAGAAATTTGTGGATTGTATGTCCTTAAGTAAATAATGGGTTAAAGAAGTCAATAGGTCCAGCTTTGAAGGAGGAGAAAGTAAAGGTGAAATGCATTAATTAAAATGGCTATAAATTGCTATTATTCATCAAGACAATAAATATTTACTTTCTCCATTACCTTTAAGTGTGTGACTTTTCTTTAACAAACCATTATTGGTAATTAGTGGACTGAAGTTGTAAAATTTCTTAAGCTAATATTGTAAGCTACCTTTTTTATCTATAGATAGGGAGAAAATCATGAATGAAAATTCAAGTTGAATTTTGTTAAACAAACATTTTGTGTGATTTTGAGAGCATTACTCCTTTGGTTCTGGATTTCACCTATTTTGATTTTATCAAAAAATCAAATTTTTTGTGGTGATCTTCACTTAAGCTTATCATTCCTTTTAAATCATAGAAAGAGTGTTGTGCACCTTTTTATCCTTCCATCAACTTCTTTCAAAAAAATTCATTTTTACAATTCTAACCGAATTCATACAATTCCTTTAAATTCATGTAGTTCCTTTATCTTGTAATATTATTTATAATCACATGTTTCATAAAAATAACAAATTATAACAAAAATGACCGAATCACAAATCAGTTAGTTATCACATCACGGTCACACAAAAGTTAAACAACAATGTTATTCCTACATTGCCATCAAACAATACACCGTAGTTATTGTTCATAAATACAATGAACAATAACATAAACAATGAACAATACCTGTAAACAATGACATGCACACGAACAATGTTTTTCGGTGATAAAATAAAGTTGGTTAATGAAATACAAAAACATGGTTAACAAAGTGATGAAATTGGTTAATAAACACTCAGATGTTAAAAAAAAAATTAGTAAAACAAAATTGACTAATGAAATACAAATATTTGGTTAATGAAGTGATGAAATTGGTTGATAAACATCAAAATATTTAAAATTATTTTTAATAGTAAAATAAAATTGGTTAATAAAATGTAATAAGTTGGTTAATAAATGTTCAGTTATTAAAAGTAATTTTTAGTAGTAAAACAAATTGGTTAATAAAATATAAAAAATTAATTAATAAATATTTAATTATTAAAAATAATGTTTAATAGTAAAATAAAATTGATTAATAAAATATAAATTGTTAGTTAATTAAATTATGAAGTTAATTAGTTTCGTTATTTCACATGTTATCTGTCAATTAAAAAAAAATAAAACTAAAAAAATAAAATATTTTTTATGTATATTTTTAAATAAAATATTTTATTATTATAATATTTTATTATTCACCATATTATTTAATAGTAAATTATGGTCTAATATAAAAAATGGTGTAAAAATATCATTTCTTAAAATTGAATTATAATTAAACCAAAATAATTGTTATAAACAAAGGAGTTCATGAGCTCAAATCAAAATAACAAATAACTAGCATTATATATATAATAATCTCCTCTTACAAAGTTACAAATCTGAGCTCAACCCTCCAACACTGAACTCATTACACTATTAAACCTGAAACTATCTCAAACAAGTGCTACATTTTTTAATTACCTTCTATTAAAAGAGGCACTAATATTAATAAAACACAAGTACTACTAATAAATTTGAATTGAAAATGTGAACTTAAAGTTCATTGATTAAGTAGGCTCCTAATGATAGAAGCTTCAGGACTATCAGCATCAATTGTGGACAACAACTGAGACAATCTGAGGCTTAAATCATCAACTTCTCTTTGTAAGTTTCTGATATAGTTGCAGGTTTCTTGTAGGACCGTGGAAGCTGGTACCTGCATGCATCCACTATGTCAGTTTCGGTTACCTATAAATTCCGTACTTAATTTACATCAAATCAAATTCATTAAATATGTGGTAGTTATTTATTTAGAGTTTAATGTAGGAAAAAAACATCACACATGCTCACCTAAATATATGTTTTTTTAGGTTTCAAAATTCATGCTATCCCTAGCTAGTAGTAACTTTTAATATTACATCCATAAAACACAAGTGAAGTAAAGTTCAATCTCTAACCGTCAATAATTACAAAAACAAAACATATATTATATTATACATATCACTTCTACAATTTTCATACTCTAGGGTGTACTTATAACAATGCTTAATGCTTAGTATAGAACCTAATAGTTAATAATCAAAGTTTATAAAATTGCTACAATCTCTCATTTATTAATATTTTTTCTAATTTGAACCCTAATAATAAACTTACTTGATTATTTTACACATTTAAGAAAAATATATAAACAAAAGAAATATAATAATATTTTTACCATATTAACTTTATCAAGTATTATTGTATTTATTTTTTTATCATAATTATAAAATAAAATAATTATATTATAAATGGTTAATGTAATATTAATTAGATAATATACTTGAAAAATAAATATCATCTTAAAATTTTAAAATGTCAATTATTGTATGATAATTTTCTTTAACAACAGAGGGAATACTTAATATGAAATGCAGAAAATATCATTGGAGAAAATTTAGGTACATCTATATACACAAATGTGATTATCTAATAAAAAATAATAATATATCTGTTACTATCCATTTTATAAAAATGTGAAAAATTATAGTACTGCAAAAAAATTATCAATATGAGTACAAGAGTACTCCAAAATGTCTTTTTAGAAGAGGAATACCTAGTACCGTACTTATAGTACTGCATTGAAGTTTTATTTCATTATGAACAACTTCAAACAGTTTGAATAAGTTCAAGAATATGTATAATTTTACATTTTTATTCATATGAAAAGAGTGAAAGAATGTGTTTTGAAATATCTATAGTACCTTGTCAGAACGCCTATTACGAATCTCAGGAACAAGTTGACGCAACTTGCAAACAAGTTCGATAATTTGGTCATCAGAGATTCCTGTAGACCCTCCTGATTGTTGTCTTGACCTTCGACTAGACATAGCTCGATGTCAAAAAAATGTTGCAAAGAAGGTATATGTTGAGTTCTTCAAAGTGTTTAAGTATTTTCCAAAAATAGAAAGCTATAAAATATAAAATGAAGCTAGTTATATAGAAAATCAAGGAACAAACAAGCTATATATATAGTTGAAGAAGGTGAGAATGTTAATATAGGAGTAGGAAAATATGATATATGGTGTGAAAAAATGGAGAAAGAGGTGAGAAAGATATAAGGAGGAAAAAGAAGGACCACAAGAGAGTGAGAGATGGAGACATAGACAAGGTACAATAAGGTAGACAACAATGTTGGAGGAAGAACACACTTGGCCAGTAGCTTTGGAAAAGGAGTGGACTAGGCTTTCTCTAGCTATGGATTTTAGAGAGGATAAATTGTTAACTAAACTCTCAAATCAATTGATATATCTAAACGTTTTTATTTTAGAAGAGGGGAAATTACTAACTAAACTATCAAATCAATTGATATATCTAAAAGTTTTTATTTTAGATATCAGAAATCTTCTCACGTAATTATAGATTAATTCTTTATGTATAGATTAATTTTTCAGAGTTTAAAAGTTCACAATGAACACTAAAACTCTCTTTCTCTCAAGATAATTTAACATCTTTGTATATTCAATGATCTTTTCTTTACTAATAATTATATAAATGTATAGATTGTAATGCATAATTAATATGGTCAATTTAGTATCATATATACTAAGTATTAGTTTTATGGTTGGCTAAATTTTGGTTAAACATGGTTCTAAATGGTTACGTATAGATGTTGAGTAAGATGGTACACATTTTATCAATTGTCATATGATTTCTTGTTATGTGTTTTCTGATAGATGTCATAGAAGATGTTGTGACATCGAAATTTGAGTGTATGTGACCTTGCTTTCGGATATTCTTGAAGATTTATTTTGAAGATATATATGAGTATATGTTATATTTTATACGCATTATATGTCTTGGAAAATCAAGGATTTTATTAGAAACATGTGTATATTTGATTGGTTATTAAAAAGGACAATTGGAACTTTTTAGGAAATTTTTTATGAAGATTGTTTCTATTTTTGTGGAGAATATTTTACAGAGATTTTTTAGTCGAAGATTGGAGTTTATTGAAGAATCCAAGCCAGCAGTCCAAGCCCAACAACAGAAGCTTATATAAGGAGCCGTCCAAGACCTAGTTTTTAAACATATTTTTATTTGTAAAACCTTGTGAAAAATAAGGGTTTAGGTTTTGATAGTTCCTTAGATTCTCTGTGTGTTTGTTTGTACATCCTCATGTATCTCTGATACATTTGAGTTGACTGGTTGTTACATGCTTGTCAAGTTATTGTTCTCACTCAAAGCCTGTAGGCACAAGTTGAGTATTGTTCTTGGTCAGTATTTGTTTTTTGAAGTGGTATCTTCTTTTGGTTGTAATTGGGGAGTGTGTATTTCCTAACAGTTCCTGGGACTGGAATTGTTTTCACTGTGATTGAGAGTTATAATTGGGGAGTATGTACTTCCTAACAACTCCTATGATTGGAATTGTTTTCCTTGAGATTGGGAGTTCTTATCATTGCAGTGATTGGGAGTTTTTATCATTGCGGTGATTGGAAGTGGGGTGACGATTTCTCATATTTGGAATAATATCTAAGTATAAGTTGCACTAGGTAGGGATTAGGCAATAAGTTGTAAATGGGGGAGTTTAGATTTGAACTAATACTACTAATTATGGATTTCCTTCCTGACTTTGGTAGCCACCATAGTAGGTGAGTTAACACTGAACTAGGTTAACATATCGTTGTGTTCTTTATCTTTCTACAACTTATATTTCTACATTGTTGTTATTGTTGATGTTCTGTCAGTGAGTTTTATAACATCTATCGTGACATTGCTTGTACGTTAAGACATCAGTCTTGACATTCTTTGTGTGCGCGCTAGAATTCCAATTGGCATCAAGAGAAGGCACCCGATTCTGGTTTCTGTGTGAAATTCAAGGATATATTTTCTAGCACTATGGATAAAGAAGAACTTTATAACAACAGACCATCCATGTTAGATGGTTCTAACTATGACCGGTGGAAAATCTGTATGATAGCTTTTCTGAAAGGTATGGACAACAAAGCTTGGAAGGCTGTTCTGAAAGGATGTAAGCATCATGTCGCAAGAACATTGACAAAGATGGGAAAGCGGTTTAAAATGATACAATCAAACTTGAAAAAAGAGTGGAATGAAGAAGATGATAAGGAAGCCATTAGAAATTCCAAGGCTTAAAATGCTTTATTCAACTGAGTAGACAAAAATGTCTTCGGGCTGATTAATATGTGTATCGTGGCCAAGGAGGCCTGGGAAATTCTCAAGACAACTTATGTTGGCTCTTTTTGGCAGATGGGCAGATGAAGTTGAAGCTTGTGTTGAGTATGATGAGAATGATATTTATGAAGACTTGGATGTGTCCTACAAGGATACTTCTAACTGGCGTGAAGAAAGCCTAAAGAAAGAGGAAGGGAAAAAGAAAATCATTTCTGATTTGGAGAATTAGAGGAAGCGACTTCTTACTTTTGTTTCTCATCTTTAAACTGAGGTAACACACCTAAATTATAAGCTTTATAACTTGATTGATTCTATAAATATGGTGAAAGAGAATAAAGATACCAAAGTTCATTATCAATCCGATAATAAACTGAGGAGAATGTCATAGGAGAAGGGTTTTCCTGCTGAAAAGAAGAATAAGATCATCATGTCGAAACTCATGTTACAATATCTTGTCAAATGGGATAAATCTTCAAACCAACCTCAGTTAACTTGGAACTTTCACTAATGTGGTGAGTCTGGTGATATAAAGTAACGAAACTTAAGGAATTGGTTATGATTCTGATGAAGAATCTACTTATAAAGAAAATGAAAAACCAAATACTCTGAAGTCTCACTTTTTATCTGTTGGTTCTGTAAAGAAAAATTTATTTCAAAACTAAGGCAAAACCAAAGGCTACACCTCAAAATTTTAATTATTCATATGAATCTATTTATTCTTCTCAAAAACCCAAAGTTGTTAAGAATTTTGGGAATACTAACAAGAAAGTACCCAAAAGAATGTGGGTACCTAAGGATAAGATAATCTATGTATCAGATATCCTTTGCAGCCAAGTTGAAACACTAGTCATGAAACCTAGAGTGTGGATGCTCGTGACACATGATGGGAAGAAGGCATATGTTCCAAATCTTAGAACTTAATCCAAGTGGCGAAGTGGGTTTCAGAGGTGATAAAAAGGGGAGATTATAGGCTCCAGAATATTAGGTATTATATTACTAATGTTTTACTTGTTGAAGGATTCATGCTTAATTTGTTATCCATAAGTAAATTAAGTGACAATGGTTATGATATTATCTTTAATCAAAATTCTTGCAAATCTTTGAGTCATAAGGATGAATTCATTACATTTAATAGCAAGAGGAAGAAGAGCATCTATAAGAATAGACTTTCGATCTTAAAGAAAAATGTTAAATGCCTCATATACATTAATGAAAAGTAATGGGTATGGCATAATCGATTGGGCCATGTTAGCAGGATAAAGATTTCTCAACTAAGTAAGGTTGATTTAGTCAGAGGTCTTTCTAAGCTGAAGTTCTCTTCAGATGCTCTTTGTGAAGCATGTCAGGAAATTCTCTAAATCTTCTTTCAAACCAAAGAATTTTGTATCTACCTCTAGGCCTTTAAAACTCTTACACATTGACCTCTTTGGACCAGTGAAAACAGATTCTCTCAATAGTAAGAAATATGGTTTAGTCATTGTTGAATTACTACATCAGATGGGTATGGGATATGTTTTTAAGACACGAGGATAAGTCTCATTTCTGTTCTCTACCTTCTTCTCTCAAGTGCAAAATGAGATGAGGTCTAAAATTGTTAGTCAGAAGTGGCCATGGTGGAGAGTTTGTAAATAAGCTTTTTGAAAATCTTTTTTTTCTTCTAAAAATGGCATCTCCCACTATTTCTCCTACCCTAGAACTCCACATCAAATTGGAGTTATAGAGAGGAAGAATAGAACTTTGCAAGAAACGGCCAGAACCATGATCAACGCGACTAACATGGAAAAATACTTTTGGGTTGAGGAAGTTAACACAACATGTTATATTTAGAACATGACTTTTGTTAGATCCATTCTGAATAAGACTTCATATGAACTGTGTAACAACAGAAAACCTGACATTTTATATTTTCATCGTTTTAGGTGTGATCGTTTTCTTATAAACACTAAGAAAAATCCTAAAATTTTTTGTTCTAAATCAAATAAGTGTTTAATGTTAGCATACTTTGAAAATTTAAAAGGCTATAGAGTGTATAGAAATGAAACACTGATTGTTGAATAATCAATTCATGTCAAATTTCATGATAAACTTGACTCTGAAAAGTCAAAGCTAATTGAAAATTTTGTAGATTTGGAAATCACCTATTCCAACTCTGAAGATGAAGTAGTTCTTGGAAAAGAATCTGAGAATAAGGATTCTGATAATGCTCAACCAGAACTTGTTGAAGCCCAGACTCCTGTGAGGAAGCATAAACAAAGATATTCACATTATGAAGAATTGATTTTGGGTAACTGGACTGAACCAGTCAGTACCAGATCCTTATTTAAACCTTCTGAAGGGGCACTTTTAGGTTTGGTATCCCTCATAGAACCTACATCAATTGATGAAGCGCTTCTGGACATAGAATAGATTTTAGAAATGCAATAATAGCTCAATCAATTCTTTATAAATGGTGTATGGGATCTTGTTCCTTGACCTAGAGGTACTCATGTTATTAGAAACAAGTGGATCTTCAGAAAAAAGCTCAATGAGAAATGAGAAGTGGTAAGAAATAAGGCTCGTGCGGTTGCATAAGGTTATCATCGGAATAACGCATCGACTATATAGAAGTTTTGCACCAGTTGATGGGTTAGAGTTTATTCATCTCTTAATTTCTTTTGATGTTAATAATGACATTATATTGTATTAGATGGATGTTACGAATGCATTTATGAATGCTTACATTAATGAGGAATTATCGTACACCAAACTCTTAGGTTCGAAAATCATAAGAATCTGATTTTCTTTTCAAACTTAAGAAATCATTCCATGGTTTGGAGCAAGCTCCTAGATTATGGTATGAAAGACTAAGCAATTTTATTTTAGAAAATGATTTTACGGAGGAAAGGTGGATACTACCTTGTTCAGTAAAACATTCAAAATTACATTTAGTAGTGCAAATATATGCTAATGATATTATATTTGCTATTTATAATGCTACCTTGTGCAAGGATTTTGTTAAGTCTATGTAGGTTGAGTTTGACACGAGTCTAATGGGAGAACTCAAGTTCTTTCGGGGTATCTAGGTCAATCAAAGTGAATAAGGGCATTTATCCATTAGAGCAAGTACACCAATGAAATTAGAAGAAGTTTTACATGTTTGAATGCAAGACAACCAAGACTCCAATGCATCCTACGTGTATTCTATAGAAGGATGTGGTAAGTACCAAGGTAGATCAGAGTCTTCTGAGAGATATGATAGGTTCTCTATTATATTTGTTAAAGGCCTTATATTTTATTCAGTGTCTTTTTATGTGCTCACTCCCAATCAGATCCTAGAGAATCCTACTTAACAATTGTTAAGAGAATTCTTAGGTATCTTAAAGGTACTATTAATCTTGGTTTGTGTTATATAAAATCAAATGAATAGAAGTTTGTAGTTTATTGTGATGTTGATTATGCTGGAGATAGACTATAGAGGAAAAAACCTTCTAGAAGTTATTAGTTTTTTGGAGACAATCTAATCTCATGGCCCAGTAAGAGGAAATCAACAATAGTTCTCCCAACTGTAGAAAATGAACACGTTTATGCTTTTGGATGTAGCACTTAGATCCTCATGATGAAAAGTCACCTAGAAAACTTAAATTCTAGAGCTAAGCATATTGATATCAAATATCACTTCGTACGGAACTATGTTGAGAAGGTAATTTTAAACCTAAATTCATTGATATGGACCATCAATGGGATTATATCTTTACAAAACTTGTTGCTAAAGAGAGATTTGTTTTCATTCAGAAGCATTTGATAAAGGTTTTATGTCTCTCATAGTAAATAACTTTTAAATATTCATAAAAAATGGGAAGAAGCAAAAATAAGAGCAAGAAAAGGATGAGAAAAATACCATTAGTTCTAACATACTACACATGTGGAATGAAAAGGAATACCAAATCATATTATCCTTTATTCAAGATAATGATATGGATTCCGAAGAAGAAGAAGAAGAAGAAGAAGAAGAAGAAGAAGGAGGAGGGGGAGGAGGAGGTGGTGGTGGAGGAGGAGGAGAAGGAGGAGGATAAGAAGGAGAAGGAGAAGGAGAATGAGAAGAAGAAGGAGAAGGAGAAGAAGAAGAAGAGCAAACAAAGGACGAGAAAAAGACCATTCATTCCAACATGCTACACTTGTGGAAAGAAAAGGAATATCATATCATATTTCCCTCTATTCAAGATAGTGATATGGAATCCTCAGAAGAAGAAGAAGAATCCAACATTTGTATCATGGAAAATCATCAAGATGACGAGGTAACCACTTACTTCTCCTATCATGATCTTTTAGAAATTTGTAAGAAACTAACAAAAGAAACAAGTAAGATGGAATAATTTGTCTCTACATCTAAATATATTATTTCATCTCTTGAACATAAAAATAAAAACCTTGAAAGAGAGATAAACATCCTCAGAGGAAAATAAATTGATCTAATTAAACATCCTTTGAGATCAAGAGATGATAATGAAACTAGCAAGTGCAATGAATGTGATAACTTAAAAAATAAAATTTATGATCTTCAAAAGAAACTTGACAGGTTTATCAAAGAATGAGATAGCCTGGATCTTTTTTTAAGAAATCAATGATCCTCTTGTAACAAATCCAATATTGGCTATGAACCGAATAATAATAGTAAAAACTTTGAAGATATCTATAAAGCAAAAACCAACTCTCATTGTAAAATATTAAAATGCAACTACTATAATAGAGAAAGAAACATTTTTCATGTTCTGTTTCATTAAGAAGAGACATGAGAGTGAAGAATCCTCCTACATATTTATAACACAAAAATTGTGAACACAAAGCAAAAAAAGATGTTCCCATGTAATTTCCTATATCTCTAAAAAGGATGTTTATGAATCTAACAACAAAGTACCCAATAGGATATGGGTACCTAAGGTGAAGATCTAACCCTTTCTTTGCATGAATGCTTTACATAAATGGTATCTTGATTACAGTGTTCAAAGCATATGACAGGTGACAAAATACCATTCTCTATCTTACTTCATAACAAAAGAGGATATGTCTCTTATGAAGATAACATTAAGGAAAAAGTTCTAGGGTTTGAAATCATTGGTAAGTCCCCCATTCCAACAGTTGGTGGAGTTATCTTTTTTAAAGGGCTCAAGCATAATTTACTTAGCATAAGTCAATTATGTGAAAAAATAATAGTGTAACATTTGACTCTTCTGGTTACAGAGTCATAAAATATAAGTCAAAAGAAACTTTATTTACAAGCTCAAGAAGTGGTAATACCTATTATAACATGGTGGGAGAACTGACTTGTTTGTTTTGCGTTTTATCGCAAATGTTGCAGATAGCAAGAGTCACCACCGACTTTTCTTTTATCCAATTAAGAGAAGGCGAAAAGAACAGGAAAAGACATTCGTTAGATTCGAGTAAGGAGTTGGTTATGAAAGGGAAGGTATTAGCACCCTTTTTCATCCGTAGTTATCTACGGGCTCTTAATTGCTTTAGCTCACTCTAATTGTTTGTGTGTGTGTTTGAAAAGATTTTTGAAAAGGCATTTCGCTTTGACTTCGTAGGATGTTTGTGTGTGTGTTGGAAATGTTTTGTTTTGGAAAAGTTTTGAGAAAAGTGTGAGATGTAAAAGAATGTTTTAATTTGAGCAAGCAAAAGAGACTTATCACCTACTCAGAACGGTCGTTTCCGTGTTATTTTGCTTTTCTTTAGAATAAATCTATCCATACCATTAGTTGGCAGGTAACTTTATTCGTTGGATGTAAAAGGACATTCGAAGGGACATCGGTTGGTCATAGAAGGCAACTTGTAGGGATATCTAGCATATTCGTAGGGACAATCATCACTTTTCGTAGGCAACAACCGAGGGACTAGATCATGTATTCGTTAGGCAACATTGAGGGACTATGATCTTTTAAGTCGAAGGGACTGTGATGATATTTCGTAGGAAACCATGCTAAGATACCCCTACGCTCGAGAGACTTGACCATTTATAAGGCAACGAGAGAGAATACCCTAGGGGGTGCATGTGTGAGAAGAGTGTATTATTTTCAGATATTTATCTTGTGATTAGTGATCTATGTTGATTTTATCTTGCCATACACGCCTAGTTACTAGCAGTTTAATAGGTGTAGAAAGTAAATTGCGGAAATATAAAGGGTCCTACACTATTACATGGCTTTGGGGCAGATACATAATAAGAGGTGCGGAAAGTAAAAGGCGGAAAGTAAAATCCTACGCTATTACATGATAAAAAAACTTGCAACCTATACATCCTTTCTAGAATTTAAAGAAAATGCAAGGAAAAATAAATAGCAGAAGAAAAGACTAGTCCTAGTATTTTTTGTGTTTTTGAAAATCAGAATTTATGTGAAAACAACCTAGTTCTAATTGATTTTAATTAATTAAGAAAAAATTATTAGTGAATACTAACCTAAATTAATTAATTAAATTAGTTAAAAGAAAAATCTTTGTGAAATTACCTAATTAACCTAATTAATTAACCTAGTCACTAATTAATTAATTACTTAAAAAAGAAAATAAACAAAAATATGGAAAAGCACAAAACAAAACAAAAACAGAGCTTCTGGCAGAAGCTATCCCAGAAATTGGAGCTTCTAGAGGCTCCGTTGCTGGAGGCGCCCAGAAGTTGGAGCTTCTGGGGGTTCTGATGCTGGAGGCGCCCAGAAGCTGCAGCTTCTGGTGCTAGAGACGCCCAGAAGCTGCAGCTTCTGGAGGCGTGACTTCTGGAGATCTGGAAACCTGCAAGGCAAATAGTGAAAATAAAAGAGCAAAAGGTGGGGTTTGAACCCACGACCTGATAGAGAGAATGAAATAGTGCGTGCAAGGTGAACCGTTGGAGTGGTCATACATCCATTAATACTGTTGGACTGATGAATATGTATGTGTTATTGGCCTCTGATTCAGAAGCACCGGAGCAATGCTCCGGTCGTCTTCTCCGATTGGCATGAATCATCAAAAACCTATAAAATGCATCAATTTATGAAAAGTAAAAGCCCAGATTGACTATATAGGACCCTAGGATCACAATGGTAAGGTTTGTTTGTCCTAAAACTGCCTGTATCGTGGAATCTGAATCTTCACTAAGCTCATGCCCTAACAATGGCATCTAGTGATCTATACGTCAAAACTTGTGGAGGATGGATCAAACATGTTCTAACAAACTTCATGAACATATTAGCATGGTTAAATCTCATGAAAATAGGATAAAATGCAAAATATGAATTCAAGAAAAATATGAAAATAGATGCTTATGAATGACACGATTCAGCATGCTTTGGCCATGGATAATGATCCATTCTTACCCTACTATACCTCAGGAACAAGAATCAATGCTTAGAAGCACTTGAAACCAGCTGGAAGTTGGAACACGATTTTGCCAACTTTGAGAGAATTTTGAGAATTTTTAGGGTTTGTGAGAGGCTGGCTGCACGTGTAAGAGGTGTCCAAAAAAGTCCTCCTTGTCTTGTAATAGTGCTAGGTATATATAGGAGAGTAGAATTAGGTCAAGGCTTTAAGAGAAAATATTCTCCTTAAATGGAGAATATTTGATTTGAAAGTTTGCACAAAATCTTTCCAAATTTGCTCGATCTCTTCCTCAATCTTCTTGCGAAATTGATGACTTGTAATGAGCTATCTTAGACCTCAAGCCATGCAAATATCAAGCCCAACTTGCCTTATCTTTTATTTTTGCATTTTATTTAATTAAATTTGAATTTAAGCTATTTAATTCAAAAAATAAATAAATAAAAGAGTAAGAGGTGTGGCATGCAGCATAGTAGTCATGGATAATCTTATGATCCAGTTTAAATTATAAAATCTTAGGACCATTTGAAAAATATTTGCTTTTGCTAGGTATTTTTCTTCATGCACCTCCACAAAAATGCTCAACTTGCACAATTTGTATCTTGCTCAATTTTCAATATTTTTGAGTGTTATTAGACTTTTTAGAAAGCTCAATATGTCTTCTAAACATCCTTTTGGTTTAATATTCATTGGAGTTTCCATGCTCATGAAGACTTCTTTGCAAAAAGATGACTTTTGTTGACTTTTCTAGAAGGACCTGTAATGTTTTGATCCATAACTTCCAAATGAAGCATTTCCTGCCCATGCTTGTGAGACATGAAGTTGTAGAGAATTGAATTCTCTTAAAAATGAGCTTTCGTGGAGAAATTTTTGATGAAGTATGTGAAAGTTATGCTTGGTCAAAGTTCTATTGACTTTTGTCATGCACAGTTGATTTTCAACCATCTGAGCAATTGGATGAGCAAATTTGACTTGTGAGACTTGAAACTTGACATAGTGATCCCTTGGAACATAGGATGAGGTATGATGACCACTTGAAGCATTATAAATCCATCTTGACTTGAGAATAGCAAAACCCTAACTTGGATTGATTGTTTAGGAGAGGGTTTGTGCAGTGACCTTGTGAAATCCTTGAGAATTGAGATGTGAATTGTCTTGAGAAGTGGGAGGGAAAATTTTGGGGTATAACACCTATACACTATATTTAAATAAAATTCCTTTAAGATAAAATTTGAACCACCAGGATTAATCTTGGTTATGACATGGGAGAATAGCTCACACCGAAATGAACCACTTGAATAAGTTGGTCATCAAAGATCTCGTAGACGGTCTTCCACAATTACATTTTGAAAAGAATAGATTAACGTGTGCTAAAAAGGAAACAGAGAAGGACCTCTTTTAAATGTAAAAATATGTTTTACTAATCAACCCTTGTAATTTATTCATATGGGCCTTTTTGGCCCATCTAGAACTGTAAGTCTAGAAGGAAATGTATACGCTCTTGTCACTTTGGGTGCCTACTCTTGCTATACCTGGACATTATTGATATATTAGAAAAAGAGGTGAATTTTTTCATTTTAGAAAATGGCCAAAGTTATCCAGAACGACAAAGGTGTAAGCATTGCATCCATTAGAAGTGACCAACAGAAATTCCAAAATGAAGAATTAAAAAAATTTGGTAATGGGAGTGGTATGTGCCCACAAGAGAGGAAAATGGGACCAGTAGAGAGGAAAATATGTCTCTAGCAAAGCTAGCAAGGTTGATGCTCGATGAGACCAATCTCCCTAAATATTTCTGGGATGATCTAGTGAGCCCCGCTTGTTATGTTATGAATTGTGTCTTGATAAGACCAATTTTGAAGTGAATAAATATGAACTATACAAAGGAATAAATACAAATATCTCTCACTTACTTGTCTTTGGTTTCAAATCCTTTATCCTTAACAACAGAAAAGATAACCTAGTAAATTTGACGCAAAAGTTGATAAAGGTAAATTGATAGGATATTCCACTTCTGGAAAACCTTTTATATATTTTAACAAAAGAACTTTTACACCAGAATAATCAGTTCAAGTTACATTTGATGAATCTAACTCTAAACTAGTAGAAGTAGAAGTTGTTGATTATGCAGGTATCTTGGAAAATACTAATCTGGAGGAAAACAATCTATAACCAGATCAAGATAAAATGAAAATCAAGAAGAGTTGTTTCAAGATCAAATCCCATACACTCAACCAGAATATCCAAATCTTCCAAATTAATGGAGACCTACAAGAGACCATCCTATCCATAACGTAATTTGATATATCTCTAAGGGACTCAGTACTCGATAATACCTTTTATAAGGTATGTAACTTTGCGACTTTTATTTTACAAATTGAGCAAACAGGAATCAAATAAGCTATCCTCGATGAAAATTAGTCTCTTGACATGCTATAAGAAAATCAAATTGAACGAAACAAAATTTGAGAATTGATTCCCATAGTTTCAACTAATCTAGTAATTGGTACTCGATGGGTATTTCATAAATAGCTGGACGAAGACGAAAATGTTAAAGAAATAATGCCATGCTCACTGTAAAGGGATACATACAACATGATGGAATAAATTTCAATGACATGTATGTTCATGTAGATAGATTAGAAGCTATAAGGATGTTTTAGATTTCTTATTCATCATGTATTTCAAATTATTACAAATGGATGTAAAAAGTGTTTTTTTTTAAATGAATACATCTATGAGGAGGTATATGTTGATTGAACTCATATTTTTCAACCCAAGTTTTCCATACTATGTTTTCAAGCTTAAGAAATCCATATATGGACTAAAACAAGCTCCAAGGGCTTGGTATGATCGTTTGAGCAAATTCTTGCTTGAAAATATGTTTCAACGAGGACAAGTTGATAAAACTATTTTTATCAAGAAAAATAAACATGGCATCTTATTGGTCTAAATATGTGTTGATGATATTATCTTCAGTGCTACTAATGAATTTTTGTGCAATAAATTTTCTAAAATTATGTAGAATAAATTCGAAATATCAATGATGGGAGAGCTCAAATATTATAACTTTCATAAATAAATCAAAATATCATAAATAGCTATTAAAGAGATCTGCTATGGAGAAATCCAAAGTAATTTCAATCTCTATGTCATCCTCGTGCAATCTTGACAAGCACGAAGATGAAAAATTAGTTGAAGAAAGAAACTATCAAGGTATGATAAGCTCCCTTCTCTATCTAACTACATCTCTTCCTAATATAATATTTTTTGTTTGTATGTGTTAATGGTTTCAAGCATTGACTAAAGAAGCACATCTCAGTGTGGTCAAATGTATCTTGAGATATCTTTATGGCACAAAACAAATGGGTTTATGGTATCCCAATGCAGCAGATTATGACTTAGTTGGGTACTACGACTCTGATTTCACAGGGTCCAGATTGGATATGAAATGTATCAGCGGTACATGTTACTTACTTGGAAACTTGCTTGTCTCATGGCATAGTAAGAAACAAATAAGTGTCGCATCATCCCAAGATGAGGTAGAATATGTTGTTGTGGGTAGCTATTGTGCTCAACCTATTTTAGATAAAATACCAGCTCAATGACTATAGTGTAAATCTTGGAGCTAATTCAATAAGTATTCTTACCTCGTCTAATCAATTTTCTGATATTTTTATAAAACTCCTTCCTAAATAAGTGTTACTTTTCATAAGAACTAGACTAGCAATACCTTGAGTGTTGTTACTTTATTAATGTAAGACATAGATTTGTTGTAGGTTAATTGGGTAATTGATTTATTGTAGGTTAATTGAGTAAGATTTGTTGCCCCTTAATTCTTTTATAAAACTAAGGGGAATGGTAATTGATTTTTTAATTAAAAACTAAAATAAAATAAGGACTTTCCCCATGTTTTATAAAATAATCGAGGTAATATATTATTTGGGAAAAAAATGGTAAATGATAACAATATTGAAAGTAACATATATTGTTTGATTTTTTTAATTTTTTTTATCATTCACCTATTTCTTTGTGTTATGCAATATTCAAATAAAAGACTTGTATTATGAAACAATAACGTTACTTGCATTTAACAGTGTGTTAAGGAATAAATTTATCAATATTGTCAACCGATGAAAACAATAAACTATGGAGTATTTTCTTTGATCGACAACATAGCAAGGTTATTCTAAAATATAACAAGGGTCTTGCAAGTGGTGGAATTAACAACTACAACAACAACACTATTATGTGAGATAGATTGCAAGAGGAGAAAAAAAGTGTTCACGGTTGGTGTTAGAAGAGCAACATATTACACAGAATCTTGAACATTTTTTCTGTCTTGCAATCTATCCCAAAAATGATGTGTGCCGGTTTGGAGCGGATATAGATGAGTTAGGTTTAGCGTAAAACTTAATTTATGAGTGCTTATATACTAAAATATGATTATCTAACCCTTAGATATTAAACAAATCGAAGGAATATATCATTTAATTTACAAACAAAAAATAAATGTGATGAAGTTAGTGGCAGTGACTTTCAACTCTCTGATGATGGTGATCTAACTAGAAAAACTTGTCAAGCCTCATCAAATGATTGGAATAACATCTTAATGACCTACAACGACTCTATATCAAATATTTTCATATTAGGTAAGGCATCATTTAAAAACAGGCAATCTAATCGATTTGAGTGTTATGCCAATCAATTGACTTGTAAATTTTGTCCATGAATAATTTCTTTTTTTTTTTATCACATATATAAAAGACACTCACCTCCTCTTCATTTCACACCATTTTTCAAAGCTTTACATTTTTTAAAAAATTTATCTCTCTCTTTCTTTCTTTAGAAATATTTCTTTGTCACTTAAATCGCTTCAGTTCTTTTCAGTCAAAATTTACATGTGAAAAAGAGTTTGAAAGTGATCGTGTCAATTGTTTAATTATTAAGAATATGATATCTTGAGAAATTGAGATTGATTAATGATAAACCAATCATAAAATTTCTATATTGATTTCTGGAGCTTTTCCATATAAAACATTGTTTAGTTATTTAAATAAGATTGAAAATCTCTAAACTATTTATTAGCGTAGTTTGGGATAAGTAATTATTGGTTGGGGACTCATATAAATTGTATATTGTATGATTGGTTAATTTAAATATCACTTTCTTTTGATAACAAACTTTTAAGTCCTCTCACATAATAAAGAGTTGATTGTCTACTCTTGTTTTTTTATATAAAATTTGACAATGTTATGACTTTTACCAAATAATTAGAAAATTTTGATGACTTGATTTTATTAAATTAAAAAAAGTGAAACTAATTAAAATAACTTAATTAATAGTTTTAAATCTCCACAAACTCAAAAAAAAATAATTGTAAATTATAATAAGAATCTAAGACTTTATACATTGTACTAGTTTTATATTACAATTTAAAAAAACAAAAACCTATAATGTACGAGTTGATGTTGAATAATTACCTAAAACTTTTATAGGTATATGTTTCTTCTTCCGTGCATGTTCCCAAATTAGGGTTAGATATGGAGTGTGATTATAAGTGCATGTTTTGTTTTAAGCTAACAAAGTGGACCTTCATGTATATGTTTCTAATATAAGCACAACCATGTGATCCTAAATAACTGACCCTAATGAAGGGACTACGTGTAGATTTTTTGCTCCATAAATCCACAGAATTCCATGTGATTCTACTTCAAAGCACAACCTCCCAAAACACTTACCTTTTTAGACAAGTTGCTCTTTGCTACCGTTGTAAAAAGCACTACTACTTTTTTACTGACAGTCTAGATGTTTCTAAATGTATCTTAGTGAATGTTCACTTATGGAATAATAATAATAATTAAAATTTGATTTTTAATACTAGTTTTTCATATGTTTATATTTGAATTATAATTAATTTAGGGCGTGTTTAAAAGTAAATTCATTTTCATAAGTGGACTTTAACAAGTCTATTTATTCTATTAGCCTAATCAAATTCCGTCAGTGTTCATCTAAAATTATGTGTATATCTAATTTATTAATCTCTGAATACTTCCTCTAATAATTTTTATGGGTATTTATCTAAGCGATATCTTGCAAATTGCAAATATGTTAAGTTAATATTATTCCTACACTCATTTTATACACTACTTATATTTAATATTATTCACCATAAAATGGACAATATTTTTTAATAAATAAATTTATGAAAAAGATTCTTAAAATAAAAAATATTAATAGAAAATTATAATCTTTTTAGTTAATTTTGTAACATAAATATAAAATTTATCATTAATCTATTTTATAAAATTTACTTATAGTTGATTAATAAAGTCTACCACTTTATTAACTAATAAAACACATAATATTATTCTGACATAAATTTGTAATTTGATTAATAATTTTCTTATAAAAAAATCGTAAAATAAAATTAATTAATATTAACAAATTTATAAACTAGTATTTCCATGATGTTAATCAACACGGCCCGTGTCAAAAAGCCACTAGAAAACGCAAAAAAAACCCAAGTCAGTGAATCAACACGGGCACCCGTGTTAATCAACACGGTCCGTGTTAAAATGCAAGTGGAAAGTGCAAAAACTACACAAGACAGTAGATCAACTCGGGCACCCGTGTTCATCAACACGGCCCGTGTTAATGAGAGCGTGTGAAAACTTGTTTTTTCGTATTTTTGGGGCTCGTTGTTGTCATTAAGGGTACTTCTGACTTTTGCCGAAACAGGGATAGAGAAGAAACTATTAGAAGGGTTTTGAGGATAGAGAAAACTACTTTTGAAATTACGAAAGAAATATCACGGAGAGAGGAGAGTGACGAAGAGGAATTCGGAGACGGTGAGATTCAAGGGCAGCCACCATTGAAGATCAAAGTCATCGTAGTTCTTTGTAATGTTTAACTCTTATTTAATGTTTTCTTCTAATACTATGAGATAAACCCCAATGCTAGGGGTGGTCTTGATTTATCATTGTATGAATTCGAATACTTGATTTCCTTAATCACGGTATTTTATATTTCAATTTAATTGTGTAGTGTTCTTATGATCATGTATCGGACAAATACATGTAGACTATGACTAACAATTGGCGGAATTGTGATTGTTAGGGTTTACACAATTAGGTTATTAGGAGTCTAACCTAGGACTAGGAACTCTCTTTTAATCACTTGAAATCTTGATATTTTATGGTTAAAACTAAGATTTATTTGAATGGACATTTGAATAAGGATTAGGGTTTTAATAGTTGTCTTCATTAAGGCCTTAAGGAAGAACAACCTAGAGATAGGTAATTGATAGTTTTCATGTGCAATGAGGAAATCTGAATTCAGATCATAGTTTTGTTAAATCAACCACTCACCCTAGCATCATTCTCATTATATTTCATCAGTCATTACTTGTTACAAGCATAATTGAAAGTGTTAAAATCAACTGACCATTATTTTTGTTCAATTGAATTAAGAGCACGAATAGGTATTTACTACGCAGTCCTCGAGATCGATACTTGGGGAAACTCATTATAACTACATCGGCGAAAATAGTACACTTGCTATTTTTCCGATCAAGTTTTTGGCGCCGTTGTCAGGGACTCCCAAAATACTGATTTACTCTTAGTTTGATTGAAATTTTATTGCTCTGATTAAAAATTTCTATTCATTTGTTTATTTATTTTCTATTACATTGTATTAGAACTAATTTTGTGTCTAACATTTTATGCGGTCAGGGCCTCGTGAGAATATCTTTGTGTGAAATAGAAAGAACCCTTGGCTCGGCAAGAGGAGCAAAGCAAGCAAGGCGGCAGGGAAGAAGATAGAATTCAACACACTCGGCCGGTCGGGAAGAGAGCAATGAATCCACCTCAAGAAAGATATCTATGGGATTATGGAGGGACAAATGCACCGGGGAAGATTGACCATTGTCAACCAACCCGTTAATGTTCCTAACTTTCACTCCACCACACCATCACTCGGTTGGGAAGAGATCCTTTTCGGAAGGGTTAATGAAGATGCTAACAAGCATTTGCAACGATTTACGACTATGAGCACCACTTTAAAGATAGATGTGCATCTTGAAGAGCGAAAAAAGTTGCGAATGTTTCCTTTCACCTTGGCGGATGAAGCGGAGTGGTTCTATTCTCTTCCGGAGTAGCATTACATCTTGGGAAGATATGGAAACAACATTCCTCAATGAGTATTTTCCGGCATCGATGTTCATGAGAAAAGATATGAGATCACAATTTCAAGCGGAAGGAGAGTGAATCATTAGGAGACTCTTTCAAGATTTAAGAGACTCACGGTGGCATGTCTACTCCTGACTGGATCGGGCGAGCGGATCGAGATGTTTATGAATGGTGCGAGAATCAAAGCAAGCAACTCATTGACACGATGGCGGTGGCTCATCCAACTTCTCAACAGCCACTGGCATCAAGAAGATTATTGAAGTTATAGCTGCGAATGAGCATCTGGAATTATATTACAGGGTTGCAAGAAAACCAGAGGGAGTGATTGATTTAAAGTTGGAAGTGAATAAACAACTCAAAGTCGAAGAGGCGATAGCTGCAGAAGTGGAGAAAAAGCTTAAAGCTATGAACATGGGAACTCAACAGGTAGCACATGTTAAAAATGTGGTTTGTGACATTTGTAGTGGACCACACATGACTGCACAATGTCTAGCAACTCCAAAACAAATTGAGGAGATAAAATTCTTGAGGCAGAATAATCCATATTCTAACACCTATAACCCTGGGTGGAAGAATCATCCGAACTTTGCTTGGAAAGATCGGCAACAAGCTCCTCAAAGGCGGAATGGGAAGTGGCCATTAAAAGATGGCTGCCCACACTGATTCAAGAAGAAACAAGCAATCACAGGAACACCACGGCTGCTATTAAAAATTTGGAGGTTCAAATGGGGCAAATTGTGCAACAAGTAGCAATGCAAGCACAAGGCAATCAGAAGAACCATGAGAATGTGAATGCTGTCACAATAAGGAGTGAAAATGTTTCCAAAGAAAGAAAAGATGAGGTAAAATTTGATGATGAACTTATAGAAGTGGATTTAGAAGTGAGAGAGAACAAGAGGAAAAAGGAAGAAGTGGCGCTACCTGTGAAGCCAGATGAAGAAAAGAGTAAACCTGTGATTAGGCTTCCATATCCCTCGCGAGTGGCAAAGAAGGACACAAAAGAAAGAGTTCGATAAATTTGTCAAATTGTTCAAGAAGCTAGAGATCAACATACCTTTATTTGAAGCACTCGAGCGCCTTTGTACCAAAATTCATGAAGGAGATCCTATAAAAAGAGGCAAATAGATGATAAACATGTACCGATTGATGAGAAGTTGTGCGATCGCGCTGAGAAAAAATACATCAAGTAGAAGGATCACGGATCGGTGGCAATACCTTGCACCATAAAGATAGAACTTTCAAAGGTTTACAATTGATTACGGCTCTAGTGTGAGTTTAATGCCATTATCAATCGTCGAAGAGCTTGGTATTGAAAAGATGAGCGTGAGTGGAACAAAATTAAAGTTTGTTGATCACACCATCAAGAAGTCATATGGGATAGCTGAAGATGTGTTGGTCGAGATTGAAAAATTTTCTTTTCCATTGGATTTCCAGATCATGGACATACCTGAAGATGAAGAGACCCCTATCATTCTTGGTCGACCTTTTCTATTGAATAGCAGGTGCAATTTTGATATCGAGACAGGTCATCTAACTTTAAAATATTTTTATGAGGAGATAACCATGAAGGTGTTTGATGTCAAGAAATAAGGTGCAGGTGAAAATAATAAATTTTCAGTTGGCATGGTCAAAGTTGAGGGAGAGAGCAAAATTTCAAAATCACTCCCTGAAGAAGTCTCAGGCAACATCTCTCAGGTGGCATCAATTAAAATTCCCAAGTTCAGTCAAAAGCGGGAAAGAATAAGGAAACCAAGGTGAGAAGATGAAAGTTGGAAGTAACGTGAATCACATAGTGGCTAATGTTGTTGATAGGGTTAAATTTAGGGTTCCGGAAAGTTCAAGCAACAAGGTGTGGAAGAGAAAGTACCCCCTGTAAAGGGATGACCCGTCGAGCCATGCGACGTTAAGCAGCGCTGCGTGGGAGGCAACCCGTTTTCATAACAGCTTTTCTTTGTGTTTTTGCGGGTAATAAAGGGATCTATCTTGCAGAAAGCTAGGAGGTAGCAATTGGTCTGCATCACCCTTTGTGAGTCACTTCTCTCGAGTTTGATGCGAAACATTGAGGTCAATGTTTAGTTCAAGTTTGGGGAGGTTTTATTGCTTTGGTTTGTTTATTGCTTTGTTTGATTTTATTAAGTTGATGTTAAATGCTGTGTAGTAACACTAGTAGAAATTCTCCCAAATTTTCTGAATTTTGACCGAAAATTTTGTTTTGTTTTACACAAGAGCTTGTATTTCAATAAGATCGGGAATGATATTGTGTGAGATGCAAGGATGATTGTTTGAAGGTAGGAAATTCGGAATAATGTGACATTGATACGAGTCCAACGTGTAAATTCGTACTAGAGTGCTTAAAGTCTGCAAAGTACTCCTTGAATAGTTTATTTATATAGTCTGGCATAATTCAGATTCACATGCAGGTATGATTGGTTGAGAAGCAAATTAAAATGGCATTAAATGATGAAACGCGGTAAAAACGACCGGCCGCTAAGTTGGGTAGCCCTACTGAGTTATTCACCCAAGGGTTGATCCTAGCGTCGTCGGATAAAGGACAATAAATAACCAAAAGGTTTGAAAATTTCATCGGTATTAAAAAGTGGCAAATGCTGCTCGTTTGGTGCCCAAATTAGTGAAGTTCTTGGCTAGTCATGTGCATCTGATGATTATCATAGTTCTCAGTGCCTTAATCTAATTGTGCGAATGAAAGAGGAGGAAAAGCGGAAAGAGAACACTTAAGTGAGAAGCATAGTTGAAGAGGTATTTTCGTGCCATGTGAATGCGGCGCACTACTTCGACCAATGAGGCCGAACTTTTGCATTTGAGTACCGATCTGCTTTGATTTTCATGAGTGCTGATAATCGTTGCTTGAGGTCAAGCAACAGTTTAAGTTTGGGGGAATTTGATCGGTGGTTTATACACAGTTATTTAGCATTGAGTTTCATTATCGTTTCTTATATTTATCTAGTGTTATATGTCATTTTATCGCATTTTACGCTCTGGTTATGTGTTTGAGTGTTTTCAGGGTCATAAGAATAAAACAGGATAAATCGGACAAAGAAGTCAAATCAAAATTTGGAAGGCTACAGATGCATCAACACGGGCCCCCGTGTTAATCAACACGGCCCCTGTCAAAAAGCCACTAGAAAACGCAAAAAAAAAACCTAAGTCAGTGAATCAACACGGGCACCCGTGTTAATCAACACGGCCCGTGTTGAAATGCAAGTGGAAAGTGCAAAAACTACACAAGACAGTAGATCAACACGGGCACCCGTGTTCATCAACACGGCCCGTGTTGAATGGCCTGGAGCATGATTTCTGATTTAAAGATCAACACGGGCACCCGTGTTGATGAGAGCGTGTGGAAACTTGTTTTTTCGTATTTTTGGGGCTCGTTGTTGTCATTAAGGGTACTTCTGACTTTTTCCGAAATAGGGATAGAGAAGAAACTATTAGAAGGGTTTTGAGGATAGAGAAAACTACTTTTGAAATTACGAAAGAAATATCACAGAGAGAGGAGAGTGACGAAGAGGAATTCGGAGACGGCGAGATTCAAGGGCAGCCACCATTGAAGATCAAAGTCATCGTAGTTCTTTGTAATGTTTAACTCTTATTTAATGTTTTCTTCTAATACTATGAGAGGCTAAACCCCCCAATGCTAGGGGGTGGTAATAATTTATCATTATATGAATTGAATACTTGATTTCCTTAATGCGGTGTTTTATATTTCAATTTAATTGTGTAGTGTTCTTATGATCATGTATCGGACAAATACATGTAGACCTATGACTAACAATTGGCGTTGTGATTGTTAGGGTTTCTACATTAGGTTATTAAGTCTAACCTAGGACTAGGAACTCTCTTTTAATCACTTGAAATCTTGATATTTTTATGGTTAAAACTAAGATTTATTTGAATGGACATTTGAATAAGGATTAGGGTTTTAATAGTTGTCTTCATTAAGGCCTTAAGGAAGAACAATCTAGAGATAGGTAATTGATAGTTTTCATGTGCAATGAGGAAATCTAAATTCGGATCATAGTTTTGTTAAATCAACCACTCACCCTAGCATCATTCTCATTATATTTCATCAGTCATTACTTGTTACAAGCATAATTGAAAGTGTTAAAATCAACCCAACCATTGTTTTTTGTTCAATTGAAGTAAGAGCACGAATAGGTATTTACTACATGAGTCCTCGAGATCGATACTTGGGGAAACTCATTATAACTACATCGGCGAAAATAGTACACTTGCTATTTTTCCGATCAACTATAACTAAATCGCCATTTTTTTCTATAATGAAGGGGAGGATCATATGAAATTAGTTTTAGACAATTGTTTGCCACTATTAGAATTTCTGATGATTGTAAGTATCAGTCAAGAACATACCACTTACGAAGGTGTTCTACGATAGAAATTATTAGGATACTAAAGAACTTAAACAAAACTAATAAAAAATTAAAATTTAACAAGATAATAAAAACTATCTAAGAAAATAATAGGTAACGCTTTTCATTTCATTCATATGTTTCAATGTCTCATAGATATTACATATATAATAGTTACATGGATAATAAATCTAAAAGTCCAAATACAAAACAAGTTCAATAACACTAAGACTTACCGAGTTAATATTCTAACTTAAATTAATCTCTCAATCATTAGTTTAACTATAATTATACTCTCTAACCATCATAGTCGACACATGTAAAGACTTCCGACTCAAAGCATCAACCATGATATTTGTTTTACCAGGATGATAATTTAAGCCAAAGTCATAGTCCTTCAAAAAGTCTAACCACCTTCATTGTCTCATATACAATTCCTTCTAATCAACGTACTTTAAACTCTTATGATCATTGAATGCTTTGAATTTGGAACCATAGAGATAATGCCTCCATAGCTTCAACTGAAACACTAATGCAGCTGACTCTAAATCATGAGTACCATCCACTTTGGACGGATACACAACGATACCGATACTCGAAATAACATGACCAAGAAAGCTATATAACTTCTTGCAACCAGAATTCACACTTTGATAATTTTTCATATAACTTCTTCTTTCAACACTTGCGGCACTTTCATGAATGCTCGCATGTTCTTCCTTTGACTTGGAGTATATCGATTGTCTCATCAATAAAAACCTTCACAAGCGTATCTAGATAATTATGGAATATATGATTCATATATTCCATAAACACTCATCTTGTATTAGAAACCCCAAATGGCATCATTGAATATTCATAGTGTCCATATCGAGTTCTAAAAGCCATCTTGAATATTTTTGTCTTTCACCCGAATCGATTGTAAGGACCTCAATTGATGTTGTTGAAAACACACTCACCTACCAATTGATCCATGAAGTTATTTATTCTCGTCAATGGATACTTGTTCTTGATCGTCACTTTGTTCAAATGTCGGTAATCCACGCACAACCTCATGCTACCATCCTTCTTCTTTACTAACAGTACTTGAGCTCCCTAAGGTGACACACTTGGTCTCACAAACTTATTTTCTAACAAATCTTCTAACTTCTTTTTGAATTCTGTAAATTATGACGTTGACATCATGTATAATGCCATTGAAGCAGTGCGGTACTAGGTACAAGATTAATGGAAAACTCCACCTCTCGTTTTGGTGGCACATCTATAATATCATCATGAAACACATTTGGAAATTCACACACCATCGGTAACTCGCAAATCACAGCTTGACTTTCAACAGACAAAGACACAAATAAAACAAGCACCCGAGCTTCATCTCATGAAAATTCGTCAAGTTGTCTAAAAGATAAGAATTGACATTTCCTCATCACTAGGAGTAATAAACCACACATATTTGTTACAATAATTTATATGAACATGGTTGGTCTCTAACTAGAACATTCCCAAAGATAATATACATGTCCTTCAGTGGAAAACAAATAAGATTAACACGTAAATCTTTATCATAAATCGGCATAGAACAATTTAAACAGACCGTAGAAGTAATGATTGATCCCTTTGTTGTAACATCGGTAACCATTCCTTTGTTCATAGACGATAAAACAAGACTCAATCTTTTCACACGGTCAGCAGTAATATAAGAATGTGTTATACAAGTATCAATAAAAGTAATTAACATAATACTATTAAAGAAACATGTACCTCTAATCAATCGGTAAGCACTAGAAGTTTGAATCCACGAGCAAATACCTTTCCCCAACTTGGGGTTTTGAAATTAGTATTGATATGTCTGCTTCACCATAATTATAGCAATTCATTGTCTTATGTATGAAATCAGCTATCAGGTTCCTTGCCTTATTATCAACTATTTAGTGAGTATAAAATTTAAATTCAAGTACACATCCTATCGTGTAGTTTTAAAAATATATTGATCTAAGAGACCAATAGTCAACTCTATTGTTTCTAGTTCATGATGTTTATCTTAGGCGATTGGAATAGTAATAGAGAGTAAGAAGAAATGAGTGAACTTTGAATAAAAACAACTTCATAACAATTTAACGAGGCTGTCACTTTCGTGTATTCATAACCGAATTTACTTCCCTAATTTATGCCATCCATTGTCACTCTCGGAAGGTGCTTATCGTGTTAAATTAGTAAACCTATTTTTAAGAAATTAAATTCTTAACTTAGTTGAAAAGTGATTTTGATTGAAAAGTTTAACCAAAAATGGTTCCAGGCTTTCGCTCATAAAATCGGATCATAACCCTATAAATCCATAAATAGTTTTAAAACCTCCTTCTAGAAAATTAAAATCTTCCTAATTCACAAACAAAATGCTTTCGCATATTTGTTAACAAAAGAAACCAATTTTAGTCTTTAGTGTTGGATGACTTTCAATCTTACTCGATATTTTCATTGTATCACTTTCGTGGAGGAAAATTCAAATAATTCAGAAAAATTGAGTTTAAATTATAACAACCCATAGAGGTAATCCAAAAGAGACAACATCTAGAGCATCGTCTATCGATGATCCTCGCATTAGGGCACTTAGTAAATTAGTCGGACATGTTTAGGGAAAATAAAACCAAAATGATTTTAAGTGCATAAGTAAACATAATTATGGGTAAAACATTTTGAAATAGATTTTGCGATGAAGATAAATAAGACGAAGAGAAATAATGCAAAGTAAATTAGGTAGGAAAGTAAAGGCAAGACAATGTAAAAGTAAATGTCGAATGAATTAAAACCCTTCTCCAAACGGAGTCTTGAATCTGGTACAATAAGAAATAACTTGAAGTAAATCTTGACGAAAATAAACTTGCACATGTGCTCTAAACTTGAAACAGACTCGATCAAAGGTGTGATAACTCTTCGATGTGAAGAGTCAACGCTCACAATATGACAATATATGGCTTAAGTATGCATAAGCTTGGATGAATTAAATGGTGTAACTAGTGATATATTTATAGGATTCCAAATACCCTAAAAGGCCTTCATTGCTTCCAATGTCGTGGTGAAATTGTAGGGACACTTTGTGGACTTTTGGGGCTAAGCAACGTGTTTTCAACAGTCGGCCATTAAAAGGGTGGAGACCGCCACACCCTCATAGCGACATTTATGCTCACAAAGTGGGCATGACTTGTATTGACCTAAAGCACGTGGACCACTCATGGAAGCCCAAGATAAACTCCATGGGGTAACCATAGATGCATGTTTGCTCCAAATCTTCGTTTTATGCGCTTTGCTTCGTTTTCACACTGACTCTTAATTAGTCAATTTCCTAAAACAAGAAAAAACACCAACATAATACTAGAAATGGATTCAAAATGATAAGAAAATATGCCTAGATCGATGCAAATATATGGTATGTTTTGGTGTCATCATCTTCTTGCATTGAAAACTTCTTCTCTTCACTAGTACATTCATTAGTGTGATGACCAAATTCACCACACCTAAAACACTTAAAAGGAATAGAAGAACCTCCCAGCAGCCTCTTACCATCAGGAGCTCTCTACTTCCCTTTTTCAACTGAAGTACTATAAGGCTTCCACCGGTTCTGATGTTGCTTCCTTCTTTTCTCACTAAGACTATTATAATGAGTTGAATGAGATTTGTTATCTTCTTCATAGATTCTACAACTATTCACCATCTCGGAAACCTATGAATATGATGATATATTATAGCCCACTTGATCTTTATACATGACCCATTCTAAAACTTGATACACTTTTAGAATCAAAATTGCTTCACTATAATAAGGATAGAACTTAGAGTTCCACGAACCTAGACATCTTGAGTTCTGAGACAAATTTTCTTGTTTTAATTCCAATAAATCTATCTCTTTATTCCATGAACATCTTTCGAACAATACTTCCTTAGAAATTCCTATTGAACCACACCCAGTAATAACCTCGCATATACCATTCGGACTCGATAGATGTTAACCCATGGTCATTAGCCTCCTCGTCCAACATGTGTGCACCAAATTGTACCTTATGTGCCTTGAACATTCTATGACTTGGAAGATCCTTTCAATTTCCTTGAGCCAAGTCTCTGCTGCATCGGGATCATACTTACACTTGAATAAATGCGAATAATGGCTCTAAAATGTTCCTAAAACATGGGATTCATCATTTCCACGCGTTAAGTGATGTTGCGACACGAATAGCACGCAAATCGTGAGAAATTGCAACATCGTTTCTTCCATCGTTTCACGTTTCACTAATAATAGAACAATTGTCAATAGAAACACATCGATAATATCCAACTGTTACACTACACTAATTACTCGATAACTTAGCCAGATAGACTGATCTGCTCTGGTACCATTATGTAACACCCTAAATTTCTCCTGCATAAATAATTAAAATTTTAGAGTAAATTAAATCAATTTAAACATTTAGGATGTCACTTTCAATCACCAAACATACCCATGCAATAGGATCATGTACATATAAAACATAAACTACATTTTTGTCATGTTTGAAATTTATTAGCTTTATTAGCTTTATAAAGCAGAAAACATCAATAACAATTAATCTTAACTCTTGACATGAGTTATAATCATTAAAATCCAACCAACGTAAATCACAAATAAATCCAATAAATGGAGTTACCGTAAGTTTACTCCTTACATAAACAAAGCGTAAATCCTCTTGTGTTACGTATCGGAGTAGACACCACTCAATCTATATAATAATATGCAATCCCCTCTGCTAACCTCGATCTAGAGGTACTTTTGAGTATATGCACAATATCGTATAAAGCGTCATTCCATCATAAGGGTGAGATTCTCAATCACATAAAGAGTGCATAAATATATATATATATATATATATATATATATATATATATATACATATATATATAAGAACATAATTACTAATCATCAATCAATCATCAAATCTATAGATACCAACGTCATAGGCGATCAATTTAATTATTCACCTCGACCAATCAACAACAAAACATGGTAAATCATGTCATGCAATGAGACTCATTATACACTCAATACATGTGGTACCATCGGCTCATCAGAATCCACCAATAATTTCTATCGAGTCGGTACATCACCCAAGCCCATGGGCACCGACCATCCATATTTTCTCTCATACCCCACGAGCACCGACCAATCCTCGATGCTTACACTCCACGGGAACACGATGATACAATTCTTGAGCAGAATCGGGTATATCGCTCACACCTCGGCACGATAACCTCACTTTGTACATAAATGTATGCATGACATGTGTATCTCATATAATTAAAAATCATATACACATTGACCTTCACTATGGTTGGTGCATTTCCCCACTAGGGGCCACATTGCATCATTTTCCTGTAAAAACATACAATAATAACAACACATCGATCTAGCAAACAAATCACATAACATTTGCAGTTTTCCACATAATAGTACAACTCGACATACTTGAACCCAAGTCGATGTGTCGAATAGTGGAATTCTAGTACTTAAATATTTTTACGAGAAAGTAAATTAAACCAGTTTTCCAACTATCCAAACCACACACCAATCAGACACTCCAAGCTCGAGTTATGAATTTTCAAAGTTTTAGAGATAAATTTGTCCCAGTCTGTTTGCCTGAGGAAATTTTCTTGTTTAAAAATTGTTTAACTATGGCAAATAGAAGCAATTCTAGATCGACAATCGTCTAACTTAGAACCAATAATCAAAAGGATCGAATATTCATTAAATTGTATCAAAGGAATTTAAATGATGAGATAACTTATCAATATTTTCTCAAATATAACGTCTGAATAAAATTACACAATGATAATCGATTTCCTATGAAATATTAAATAAAAACTTGACTTAAGCAATTTGTTGAACACTTAGTGTGAAATCAATTATAATCATATTTTTATTTAAATTTGTTAATATGAAAATTCAATTGCAATCTTATAGATTGTAATCAACTCAACAAGACAGATTGGAATATTATAAAGAAAAAAGTTATCTCAATGTATTGATTGCATAATCAATAGATTCACAATTTTCAATGAAACTAAGAGAGAGAGAGAGAGAGAGAGAGAGAAGAGAGGAGAGACATACATACAAGTATTTGTTTAGGAATTTCCCCAATAAGAATCACTATGGGTACGTCTTCCCCTAATTCCAATGGAATTAAGATAATTAAAATTAACCTTTGCAAATGTTATTTACAAGAGAAAAAGTAGCAATTCAACCCTAAAAATCCTATATTTGATTTTGATCCTTTATTCTTCTCTTCCCTTGATCTTGAGCTCGATCAAGTAGCGATAAGTTCAAAATGTAGTTATTTTATATATATGTTTGTGGCACTTATTCGTTCTTGTTTGTTAATAATTGTTGAATAACCCTATTTTTGTTGTAAATCGTTTTATTGTGTTTTGTGTACATAATGTACCGTTTGATTAGTTTTAATGTATTTTTGTAGGTATTTGTGTGTGTTGGAGCATCGAGGAATAAAGTATCAAAGACACGGCTCGAAGGTTTGATGAATAAAAGGTTTTGCTCGGGAGAGGCATTGGCGTGATGAGGCCGCTCGGTAGCGAGTCCACAGTAGCGTTGAGTGCTTTAGTCTTGTTTCGAGAGATAATTTTGAGCTGTTGAGTGCGGTGAGGCTGAGCGGGATTAAGGCGGTTTAACATGTAAATATCTCGAGGCATTATGCGTACTCGCATCTTGAGAGAACCTGAGTTTTCTTTTATAACTTCATTTTGCTTCATTTTTATGTTATGGCTTTGGGGTGGATTTTGATCCCCATTTCCATCAACCTTTATTTTTGATAGTATAGCTTAGAAAACAACATTAGGTCTTGCTTATGGATGATTGGAGGTGGATTGCTCTTCGATAGGCGTTGACAAACCGATGTAAATGAGTGGTTTATCTCTTCTCTTCTCTATGTATTGCTCTATTTATTAGGTATGTATATATTTCTACTCATAACTCATGTATATTTGTCTCCCTTGGCGTTGTATAAAGATTACTTTACGAATCTGTGTTGGTGATTCTCTTAGGTTTTTACCTTGTGTTAGGGATTTGAGCTTTGCTAGACATAGATTGCTTAGATTCTTACTTAGGATGATTATTTGTTAGTTTCTGAATGCTAAAAATGGGTTTAGATATGACATTTACTTATAGTATCTGATCTTAATGCCTTTGTGTTGGTTGTTTTTAGCTAGAGATAGTCGTTACGAGTGACACGGTTGAATTACTGTGTTGTTGAGGTAGGCCAGAGATGAACATCGAGGATGTGGTTGAATTCTCAATTTGGGTTAGAAATAGCTTGTGTTGTGAGAGGTATGTAATGACACGAGACAGTATCGTGGTGAGTATAAGCGAATGATAGATTTAAGTGCACATGACGGGTAGTGTGCATTAGTTGGGCGGTATCCATCATTTATAGTTTTGTTCTTTTTTTTGTCTTTTATTTACAACCACTTAATCCCAAACTCATTAACGATAGAATTGTCGAACGATGAATCAATAACCAATCTTTCTGGGCACGATACAATATAACCTAATTGGTATATATCACCCGGTAAAAATATTACCTCACTCTTTTTTTGCAGCTTATACCGCAGCAACAGTAACCTAATACTTCCAGTATGATTCTCTGCTTATCGTTTCTCCTTTGATAGAGAATTTGATCTTCAAAGTTTTCACTCGGTGTAATCTAAATTGCAAACTTTTGTGACCTAAGATTACTAAATTGATCATCTGGTTACCATTAGAATTTCCAACCTTGATCTCGTGTGAAAACCCCAACTAGATTTACTTGAAACTCCCAAAGAATTTCCAACCCAATTGATTACAATAAACCTAATTGGGCCCTATCAAGCTATCTCTAGATGACACAACAAAAATTATTATATATAGTTGTATGAATTCAATGAGAGGGGATGAAGATGATTGAAAATTTCTTTGTATGTGTTTGGTTTCAATAGCTTTGAAATGATGCCTGAATTCCTTTAAGTGTGTGTGTGTGTGTTAAAAAAGTAACATAAAAAATAAGATTTGTACAATTTCAATTTTGAATATTTTAAGTCAGTGGGAGTCAATATATTCGAGTTGGGAGTTAACTCATAGGAGTTGGGGAGTCGATCCATGCTTCTTGGGAGTTAACTCATAGAAGCTGGGGAGTCAATCCATGCTGCTTTGGAGTGGACTCTAAGAGGCCAGAAAATTTTGAAAAAATATACTACAAATGGAGTCGGCCCGCTCGTTGTGTGTCGACTCATGTCATATGTATTGATCCATCGACAATAAAATTTTGTTTGAAAAATGCTTTTAGTGGGAGTCGAACCACAGTTTGAGAGATTCGACTCCGAATGCCAATGTATCGACTCATAAGAGGTAGGGAATTTCGTTTTAATTTTTTTCAGAGGGAGTTGACTCCTAGCATTGATGTGTCTACTCCAAACATAGTTTTCATGAAAAATCATATATTTGACTTGTTCAAATGATTTTAACTTGTTTTATAAGTGTCCTAAGATGAAAATGAAATCCTAGACATAGAAAGAAAAGGTCCAATGTAAAAATACTAATACTATCGACCTAAACTCTTATTTTTCACAAGGTTTTACAATAAAATTATGCTTAAATACTAGCTTTTGGCGACTCATATATAGACTTGTGTAGTGGGCTTGGACTCTTCAATCAAATCCAATCAGTAGCTCCCCAAGACCTGCATAATATTCTCCATAAAAATAGAAACAATCTTCATAAAATTTTCCTTAAAAGTCTCATTGGATCCTTTTTAGAAACCAATCAAATTTGCATTTGTTTCAATCGATCCTTGATTGTCCTATCCTTGATTGTCATCTGATTTCCTTGATTTCCCTTCATATAATGAGTACATAATATTCTATATACTTAATCTTCATATCTTCAGGATATTAAAATGCAGCGCCTCTGCACAGCGAGGATGTCCTGACATACCTTCCGATATCTAGATGTAAAACTCATAACATCAAAATTGCTATGACGGTTGATAAAGACATTGTAACATCTCTTACAACATTAATCTAAAATCATAATTAGCCAAAATTTAGCCAACCATAAAAATATGGAACTAACATGACCATTTCATATCGAAGGATGCTTTCTCTCTCACTAGAACGAAGAACGAAAAAACCAATGCTTCTAATGGCTTAGTTTTGCATAATTCGAAATAAAAACTTTTTTTCAAACTTGCAACAAATTGAAGGTTACAAACTCATTCTTTTGGCTTAAATCCTCTTATGGTTTCTACATACAAGAAAGCACCATATTGTATCAACTTTATAGTATGCAGCCACTTAAGCATTTAAAATGGGGTTTAGGAAAAATGGATTTTAGGAAAAAAAATGGGTTCATAAATATTTTTTTCCAAAATTTGAAGTAATTTTGGTAAACTAATTGTTTTTTAATGTTTAATTGAAGTAACTGGTGGATTTTTAATTTTTTTAGTTTTGGGGAAAAATATGAAGAATCAAATTAAAATCCAAAAAAACGACATTTGTTTTAGTCACTAAATGCATTACAAAAATTAAAGGTTACGTCGGCAAAAAATTAGCGTCATTAGTGAAATTTGAACGAAAAGGACTAACGTGATATGTTTTGAAAAGTTGAGGACCTAAATAGTCGTTTTTAAAATTGAAGGCCCAAAATAAACCCCACACTATAAATATGGGACTAAAAATGGTATTTTACCTAAAAATATTAAAGAGCTTCTTTCCACCAATCAAAATTTTCATAACTTTAACACACTTGTCATTATCCTTTGCTTCTTCAATGTCACTAATTTGATGTCACCCAAAATGTAAATAAATTTTAATTTTAACTTTAGTAAATAACTAATATATTCAAATATATTAGTTAACCAATAAATTTAAAAGATTTAAATTTGTTTTAAAATAGAAGCAGGAGTATAATTTAATTATTTTAAAATGACTTAAATAAAATTGTGGTCCTCCTATTTTAAAGTTTTTAAGTTTTAGACTTCCCATTTTAAAGTTATCTTTCAAGTCTCTAACATTAATCTCACTTGGGATTTCATGGTCCCCTCCATGCTGCCATTAATGGCGTGGTAAGTGAGCAGTGCACCAGCGTCACATATGTTTAATTTTTTATTTTTAAAATTTAATTTTAAATATTAAAAATCATTTTCCATTTTAAAAAACATTTTTAATTATTATTATTTGGAATATAAAATAATGTATGAACTCTAGCTACAAAATCGTCTTCTTAATCCTCATTCCTTACGAAATTTGTAAGGTTGCCATTTCTTCCTTCCACCCATTCAAAATGTCTCAAAATATATTTCTCATGCAAGCTACAAGATTTTTTGTTGAGGAATGAATGTCATTAGGTCTCAATGCTCTATTACGATTGTGTGGGTGATTCAAACTCGGAGACGTCATTTCTATGGTTGTGGGATGTACAAGATATGATATTGATTATGTTTATTATGGTTATGAGACATGATTACAAGTTGTGTATTTTCATTCTTATCCATTAATGCAACTTCAAGGTTACAAAAGTGTAAACTTTGTCTAGTTGAATGAGGAAATGAATCCAAGGAAAAGGAATTGTTTTCATCATTCTGAATTTGAATGATGAGAATCGAAGAGATAAAAATTTATCATGAAAGAGGAAGAAATGAGGATGAAGATGAAACTATTGAAGAAGCGGTTGAAGTTCAATTGGTCGATAATCATATTGGCGTTAATTAATTTAATTGTTAAAATAATAATGAAATGAAGTTTAAATGCTTTAAGTGTTCAAGTGTTGTTTAGGTTCATGTTTATAAAATGAAATTGTTCAAGTGTTGTTTAGTGTAAGTGTTGTGTAGTGTAAGTGTTGTGTAGTGTAAGTGTTTAAATGCTTTAAGTGTTCAAGTGTTTAGGGTTCATGTGTTATAAAATGCAATTGTTCAGTGTTGTTTAGTATAAGTGTTTGGTAGTATATGATGTGTAAAGTTTTAAGTTTCAAATGTTGTTTTGTGTAAGTGTATGTGTTAAAAGATCCATTATGGTGTGTAATTTGACCCTTGATGTTGGAATGAATTTTATATTGATTTCATAGTTGAAACAATTTGTTGACAATATGTTGATTTGGCAATTTTACGTTTGCGACTTATACCAGTTGACAATGAGGCTTATAACATATTTGCTTGCGCAATTGACATTAATATTCTAAATCACACCTTATAACATGTAGATTATACCCATTATATACCACTTGACACAAGACATATGAAATACACTCATATACCTTATATGGTAAGAAATAAAGTTATAAGTTATTTGATTGAATGCACTTGAATCTTAGAAGTAGAAGTAAGAACCATTTCCATGAATCTTTGGTGTCATCTTGACCAACTGCATATGCAATTGAGTAGTTGTGGTTGTTATCATCTTCTACAGTTGATATCAAATTATCAATTGTCCACCATATTACCTGCAATGCAAGCATCGAGCGATGAGGCCTACATGTGTTGGCAAATCTTGACTTCTGAGCATCGAACAAATATATATTCTGAAGATATGACTTCCGTTTCTTTCTTCATTGTTGTATAACCACATTGCTCTTGGGATTTGACTTGTAATTCATTTGCATAACTTATCAAATGACTAAATTGGTCGAAAATAGTACCTTGAATAAGATCCAAATCCACATTTTCCATGTATGCTTGATATGATGATATCATTCCCCGCCTCTGAAGGGCTTGACGACTAGATCAGTTGGCTTTATATAAGGATTGTACCTTAGCACATGAGCAAACCTTTTAGTAATAGCGTGTCTTTCCATTCTATCATCTGCAATTATAGCATGTAAGCTCGCTCTCATAACTAATAATGTGCCAATATTGATGCAGTTCCTCTTCCAGATCCTTAAGTAAAACTTGACCACCCATACACTAACTACGTTCCTTTTAGCATCATTCTTCTTAATGAACATATTTTTTTTTACCATTACATATTCTTGATCGCATCTCTTATTGTTTCCTTGTTTATAAACATCATTCCTAATTTGAAAGAACATCCTACTGACTCTTGTAGGTTTGGAAAATTTGTTACATCTTATTATCATTTCCATGTTGCAAATTTATTCCACTAGAAACTTCACCTAGTGTCTCATAAGGTAGAAATTTAGTTCAATCCATCTCACGTTCTTCATTATCCTCATAAAAGTCACTATCTTCACAATGTTCCGCGATTAGACTCATTTACTTGGTGGGTCATTACCGTTCATTATCCTCGTTCACTTCAGTCGATCATTACCATCTTCATTGTTAGGTAGAAATTCAGCGGGTTGGTCACTACCATCTTGAGTTAGGCTCGTGCACTTGAGTTGGTCATTACCATGTTCACAGTTAGGCTCGCTCACTTGGGTTGGTCATTACCATTTTCACGGTTAGGCTCATTCACCCAGTTGGTCATTCTAAGTGCATCGTTGGGCATATTCACTCAAAAATTTCTACATCATCATCATCATCAATGATTATCTAATTCACTTGGATCGCAATCTTGAGGTGTGAGACATTTGTGCTCAACATAAATATTTAACGTCTTGGCCTCTGACATCTATGGAAAAGCGGAGCACATCCTTATCATTTGTTTAATGGCCTAAGACCACGAGTAAAATTGAATAAGGTTCATATACCATGGATTGCTAATGTCTACATAACCACGAAACTTAATCAATCATACTACATAGTATGACATGAAATCAACATCTCACTAATCCATCTCATACCTCTCTACTTACATCCTGACTTAGCGGGTTTCTTACAAATCTACCCTTATTGATGAAGCACTAACTTTAGTCTACGAGCTTTGCATGAGAATTAACAATATTGAAATATGAATTCAATAGGTTAAACCACAAAACGACAAATGAACATGGTGGACCCAAACAACACAAATAAACATGGTAGATCACACAATGTAATATATAATAGAGTGTGAACTATTGCATTAAGCAAAACATTGCAAAGGGAACAAGAAAACATACTTTAAGAGAAACATAACTTGTCGATTACTCATCTTCATTCTGGATTAGCGTTTCATATGAACAAACTTGTTCTTCGTTTCACATCAAATCTTTTTCGTGCCTAATTGTGATGTTCTTCATTTGAATGGAGAAGCTTGCAACGATGTGATTGAAACAAAAGAGGATTAGAATTAGAACAATTACAATTACATATTTTAATTAATTACACGTAATTAAATAATATTTTAAAATGAAAAATAATTTTAAAATTTAAATTAAATTTAAAAATAAAGTAGTTAATAAGCTGAATTTCAAAACAAAGGTTTAAAACTTAAAAAGACAACAAAAAAAATGCATTGAAATCTTTTAGAAAAATAGACATTGTTCAATTTATTTTTCATTTTTCATTTTCATGAATATGTTCAAACTCTTGTCACTAGACAAGAGTTTCTGCTACTAAACAGTATACCTTTAGACTTTAGACATTAGTAGGTACCTATACACCAAAATTAAATATAGGTCGGTCCATGGTTCTTGACTTGGTTTGAACGTAACATTCAGTCTATCATTGTTCTCAGAACTCCTGACAGTTGAAACTGTTGCAAAAGCATGTGAACTTTGGATAACCTTTTATCGGAAGTTGTTCGTTTCTAATTGTCATTTTTAAGTTTTACATATACTAATCCATACAATCAATAATTATTATTACATTTTAAATAATAATTATTTTTTAATATCTTTAATTTTTAATATTTTAATAACATTTAATTTTCTCTCGTAATAATTAAGGATAATTTTATTAAAATAACAAAAATATTTTTTGAACTTTAGAGATGTACTGCTTAAAATAATAAATTTTATGTCAAATTTGATTAAAAGAAAGAGAAAGGAGTACTTATTTGTTAGTCATATTGAGAAGACCTTATAATTATATACATCAAATTTGTTCATTTGTAACTAACTATACTCAACTTGTTTATAATTTAATGCCACAGAAGTTTGTTAATATTTTATTAAATTCCTACTTTCGGTGTATTAATTTAAATATAGTTTTGGAAGACAAGTTATCTCCAAAAATATTTCTTTGAAATATATAAATAGTTGAATACTGATAAAATAGTTCACGGATTGCTTGGCAGTGTAGTAAGCAAGAAGACAATTGTTTTTACTTTTTTATTTGTTTATAAAATTGTCTCAAAGTTCCAAAGCTAACACTGTTAGGAAAATGAAAACAAAGAGTGAATAGAACTATGTCGAAAAATGTTTATGTCCATATTATGGTAAAGGATTTACATGAGGTTAAAATTTATATAAATGGTGAGACATCAAAAATTCAAATCATGAAATTGTACACTTACCTAAAGTGAAAAATGATTAATAATATAGGTGTGAGAGAAATTAAATAAGATAGGTATATTTTGATTGTCAAGAAATTGTTAAAGAGAAGGTATATGAGAAAGAGTTGCAAGGCGAGAAAGAAAAGTATAAAATATAGTAGATTTGATATCTTTATTTAATATAGAATTAAATAGTTTTTAATAGAGTACATTTGATATGTTATTCATAGGATTATCGATCTATTATGTAGGTCGTCGATCTACATAAAATCAATGTCACGAGATGTCATGAATGTATGATGCCCATCACATTAATAGAGAGAAACAAAATCTCTGCGGTGTCAATCCACGATCCAAAAATCATCCACCAATTGTCGATTTGCAACCTTCGTTGATGCTTTTCTAAGCTCTGCAGACGAATATTGAAGGTGATGGTGTTAGGACACAAATACCCAGAACCATAACCTAAAAAATGTGTTCCCTTATTTAAGGTTTTCAAAGTTGCAAGGCACTTAGCCCGGTCTGTGGGTGCTGTGGCGCTGTGTTGTGTGAAAAAAATTTAGTATTTTAAGCCATAACGAGAATCGTAACTCGATTTGTGCACCGTTTGAAGCATTGGAAAACTCATTTAATTATCTATCTAACCATGGCTAAATATCACCAAAATCATGATGTTTATCTTCTTTAATTTGAGCCTTATTCGTTGATGAATTGCTTTCGAAAATTGCGCGTTGAAATAGTGTATTCGACACGTTATTACTCGTGCTCAAATATGCATCAATACCAAAAAATAGAAACTATCAGCGATACACACTACACTAATACTCGATTATATTCTAAGTATACATATTTATACAAAAATGGGGTTTATTGAAGAATATAATACGTGAATCGATAAGTGTCACGAATCGAATACCTAAAGAAACAAAATTAGCATACTAGAAACCATGAATCAACGGGTTTGTAAAGCGGAAAACAAACGCGATGGATTGACCAAAATGGTACACACGAGGAAACATACTTACCTACGAACTACGGCGAAAACATAATCACGACAATGAAAGCTAAGTCATGCAAACTTTCTAAAACAACATAAGTTAACCATGAATCACACTGTAGCAATCATGGTAGATGAAAAACTCTCAAAATGAGGGTTTTCACTCATGACAATCTTGCAAACAAAATACCAAATGTGCAATCATCTAAAACTCGTGACAACATAAAAGCAAGAATCACAAGAATTTTTCAAGTTTGTAATAATGGAATTAGAGTAAACAAATAAAGGCGATTGCTAAAGCTAATCGAAACAAAACTTGTCTAAATCTAAGGGGTGATAAACTCACTAAGTTTTAAACACAAAATTCCAATGACTTTATCCACGTTCCCAAATTGTCAAACAAAACACCATACTTATTTGCCTGATTATTTGAACTCTTTATTTTTTATTTTCAAAGATTTTTTATTTGTTTTCTTTCTTTTCTTTTCTTTTCTCAACTTCATAGAAATCAACCAATAAGTGAATAATCATCTTCTCCTCGACTTAGATTCACCACATCATCAGATACTCCTACTTTCTAAGGTAAGGTAAAATTCATACAACAAACAAGTTGAGGGTTTAAGAAAAAAAACTATCAAAATCCATACAAAGTGAATTTGATACTCATAGACAAGCATCAGTTCAAAAAACATGGATAATTACAAAGGCTCGAAAGGGTTACAAATGATTACACACTCACAAGGAAAATTGACTATTTTGCTAAGTAGTTGTCTTTCAAAATGAAACAAAATGTCTGATCCTTTTCATGCTTTCATATAATCGACCTGACAAAAGATTAAGCATAATAAAATCTGATTAGAACAAAATTTTGGTACTTTGTATATGATAAACAATGGAAAGCTTCCTCATAATGGGGGAACTAAAGTGATTCACATCATGAACAGTATACAAATAATGAATGGCATGGAGTTGTAAAAAGCAGTATTATGAATATGCTAAAGTCTAGAAAGAGATAAACACGTATCTTGGTGTACAAAACTTTAAACACTATCATTACATTTGGAAGTTGAAACGATAAAAATGGACAAACACCTCGTGCGACTTCAAATCATCGGACTTCAAATAATCGGACCAAAATGGAGTCAAACAAAAAAACAAAACATTCAAAATACTACTAATATGAATCTATAAATAGCAGAGGTAAAAAGTGGGAAAGTGGCGAGGTGAAAGGGTTACATTGGACAACTGTGAACACGCTTAGCCCATGAGACCGTGCTTAGCCTTACGAAAACTTCTTATTAGCGTACGGACCCAGCTAAGTGTGAGCAGTTCATGGAAAAATCGGACTTCAATCGATTCTCAACCATATTCCGTATCACGTACGTCTCAAATTCAAAATGGTATAGAAATATGAGTGAAAGTGGTTTAAACAAGTTATAAAGTAAAATGAAGATTTGAGAACTTTCGGAAATGCGAGTTCAACTTGTTTAAACAACGTTCACCAGAAACTTAAAATAATAAACATGCTTGTTTCACGTCGTAATCTTGTTCATTGGAAAATGGTAAACAGCAGATGGTCTGGCCTCAAAACTAAGGGTTACTCGCATGAATCGGCGAGTTGATCCTAAGACATGTGCTAAGATTTTGAAGATACCTTTCTGTCAGAAATCCTTTACTAGAAGCGGTTTTCCCGTTAATAAGAACAAGTATAAAGT